>JARDUL010043509.1:0-12465 GCA_030265205.1 Dirona pellucida | reverse complement strand
AAACAGCAAGGGAAATTACCTAGAGGTAGACCAAAAACAACATGGCAGGAAGTAATTAAAGAAACCATAAAAAACAACAAAGGATATAAAAATGTAAGTTTGTGGACGTAAAATAAGGAAGACATTGGTGGATAGAAACCAGTGGCGAAAGTTCGTTTATGATGCATCGGCCTTACACCGAAAGGTACAAATGGTAATTTGATCAAGAAGAAGAAGAAGATATTGGGATTGGGAGAGAAAGGTTTATATTTATGGTCTTTTGTTTCCATTCAAAGAGAATGATGGATGGATAGAAATAGAAGAACACTTTTTGGTGTGTGTGTGTGTGTGCAAATTTAGGATCAAAATTAGTTAAATTTTCATACAAAAACTGAGTGCAGCAACCTTTTAACATTGCTGCTCCCAAAAAGTAACCCTCGCATACACATCCCTAAATCTGGATAGACGGATTGGGTCTATCTTCATCTTGGTTCTTATTATTATTGGAATATTGGGACTGCGTAAATCTAGGAAACCCTCCCCTCCTGCCCCTGGATTATATTGCTCCTTATTTGGGCGTGGGATATTTTTCACCCTTGTCCACACAACTTCAGGGTGGGGTTAGCTCGTGCATTTTCATATTTTCGAAGCCAAATCAACCTTTAAAATGTAAATCTATTATAAACAATAGAGTTGTCAACGCTCGCAAGGTCACTGCCACATAACAACGGACTTCATTAGCAGCAGCAGCAGCAGCTGTTCTTGCGTTGGCTTACCTGATAACAGGTTTTGGGGAGGTCCAAACATACAGCACAGCACAGAATTCCACTCAGCCTGTCTTCAAGCTTGGCTTTAATATCTGGATGAGCATCTGCAACTTTTTGTTTTTTGGTAGGGGGCTCAAATGATAGGTTTTCTTTATCATTATCAGCAGAAGATTCACCGAGCACTTGGATAGATGTATCTGCGACACGGTCCTCCATTTTGTTTGTTTGTAAATTTTAGTCAGGGCACAATGATCTCAGAGTCAGCTGACGTCAAAACAAACCAATGAACGACGAGATGGTTGCTTCGTTGTTTTCCGATTTCTTTTATAACAATTACGGAGATTGCCGATCTTAAAATATCTCCACCAGTGACCTACTTTTGTTCTCAAGCCCGTTCGTTTGTTTGTTGGAGGAAAACGACACACCTAAGGTCAAAGGTCACAGTCTCAACCCCCCCCCCCCCTCCCCCACTTTATGGTGCTGCGGTCGGGTCAGCCTACGATCTAAGACAAAGTTCACTTTCCGTTTGAGAAACAATGCAGATGAGACCGAGGAAGAAAAAGAAGGAAAAAAATGTGTCTTCCACTCGCGTTCCACAGCCCCAAATAAATTGGGATAGCTTCCCTCGCTGTTGCAGGCAGTACTGCCACTGTTTGAGCGTAGATAAACCGGAGAAGGTACATAATAATAGGTCTAGGGATAAACCGAGGTTACCAAAATTACTTCTGGTAGCCTCGAGATAAACCCAGCTAACAGGCAGGGAGTTGGGTCTCCTCGAGAATGATGTAGGAGAATAGAATACAATCCCATTATTAGAGGTTGAAAAGAACCCCTAAGATAAACAGCCCAGCCAAGCGGCCCAAAATGACGCATAGACACCGAATGATGAAACATGGGAGGAAAATGTTAATCGCAGCATTAAATAAGATATCGTAATAATATTGATATGCAATGGCAACGTCCCTACGCCGTCACCTTCGTTGGCTTATTGCCTAAACCGATAATGTCAGTGTTCAATCATCAAATCCAAACGCCGTTAATCCGTTTTAGACTACGTTCAGCATGACCTGGACGGACGCACCATCTGCTGGTCATGAGACCTGCTGAAGCCAATCGTATGAAAATATACATGACAGGAATAAGTAAGAGGCTTCTTTAAAGACGAGGACAAAACAAGACAAGCGACGTTTCGGCCAAAGGCCTTCGTCAAGCGACGACACAAAGTGACAGTAACACTAAAACATAAAAAACAAGACAAATACAGTGGGCCAATGCCTCTACGAAGAAAAAAACAAAACAAAAAACAAAATTTAAAAACAAACAAACACACACAACAGCAAAAAAAAACCACAAATAATTATTTATCTAATTACTTATTTCATATATAATACAACAGGCTACGTTTTTATTTCCATTCCTTCATTACTTATATAGATATAGATCATTGTGCTTTTTTGTTGTTGTGTGTTTGGTTTTTGTTTGTTTTGTTTTGTTTTTTCTTCGTCGTAGACACATTGGCCCTCACTATTTTTTGTCTTGTTTTTATGTTTTAGTGTTAGTGTTACTGTCACTTTGTGTCGTCGTTTGACGAAGGCCCCCCCCCCCCCCCCCCCCCCCCCCCCCCCCCTCTTTTCTTTCTCACTTCTCACGTTCGTTATTATGGTCATCATCAAAGCGTATATCAAATAATAATATGTATAATATCAGAGATCTTACAA
The DNA here is from genome assembly GCA_030265205.1 of Dirona pellucida. Taxonomy (NCBI): domain Eukaryota; kingdom Metazoa; phylum Mollusca; class Gastropoda; order Nudibranchia; family Dironidae; genus Dirona; species Dirona pellucida. The sequence goes on along the minus strand of JARDUL010043509.1, from coordinate 10,001 downwards.
TATTAAAATCTCAGATAATACTGTATGTACACTCAGGTCATCATTCGTGCGATGTAGCTTTTTACTTTTTGTTTAGTTTGTTTGCCTGACGAAGACCTACCGTCGAAACATAGTTTGTGTTGTTTCGTAATACATTTTTGAAGCTGTGCGATGTAGCTTTTTACTTTTTGTTTAGTTTGTTTGCCTGACGAAGGCCTACCGTCGAAACATAGTTTGTGTTGTTTCGTAATACATTTTTGAAGCTGTGCCTATTCACTCGTTTTATATTTCATCGCTGCCATTCTGTCATCATTGATAACTAATAACAGATCGGCGCTCAAACTCGAGTCACATAATAACTAGGATTGTTATTAAGAAATGGAGGCGAGGTGGCCTAGTGGTTAGGACAGCGGACTCTCATGGCGAAGGTCGTGGGTTCGAATCCCATCCCAGTCACTTCGTTGTTTTTCTTGGGCAAGAAACTTTATTCCAATTGCCTCACTCGACCAAGGTGTAACAATGGGTAACAGCTTACAGCTGGGGAAGTAATTTGCGATAGACTAGCGTCCTATCGAGAAGGGTGACGTATCGTCACTCTGTCAGCTTCACGCTTCGGGAAACGGGATAAGCACCGGATTTATGGGCCTCATGGCTCGAAAGGACTTTACTACTTCTCCTTTTTAAGAAATACGGTTGCCTTCAAAGCTTTCCACCAGCTCAGTGATTTTGAAACTGCCACTGCCACATGGTATTTTACGTGCTTAATTTTCACATTTCTGGACAGGTAGGAAATTTTAGTGACTGTGACACACTGACAGAGATAAAGAAAGGGAGAAATGAAAGAAAGTACAAAATGAAGCATGAACAGAAAGAGTAACAGTAGAAAGAAAGAAAGAAAGAAGTTACAGCATATGTATTATGCACAGTACAGAAAACAAATGCGAGGCGAGTCTCTTTTTTATATTCAGCACACCAACAAAAAGTTAACAGGCGACAAGAAATTATGAGTGACCAAAGGATTTTGCTGCTCTACTCGAGATCCTGATAGGCCAGGTCCCTTGCCTCTTTGGTAAAATGCCGTTTCTACAGCTGTTGGGTGAATACATTAGGCTACAATACACGTACCAACTACCATTTTGTCTGGTTCCGATATGAGTAATATTGAAAAGTGTATTGCTTCTTTTACCAAACAAGGTTTAGTTTATTGGCACAGTGGGCTGACCCTCTGCTTGCCTTAAAATCTTGATCCAAAGTTTTTCCAGCTCTGTATCAGGCCATGTACGTGTACTAGAGGGGCACAGACTTGCACTTAACCTGGATACATCTTACCTGGGTCTGGGCATCGATGTCTTCTGCCTTGTACACTGTCCTCGGCCAGTCACAGAGCTGGTCCCCACACTGTTTAATTACGGTATTAAATTAAAGGTAACAGATAACAGATAACAAACAACGCTGGGTCCTTGGGAAAGACTATAAAGGCACCATTTCCTCACTTGATTCAGAAGTCAGATGTGAATGAGTACCTGGCTACAGGCAAAGAAAATATTGTCAGTATGTTAGTCTAATGGGTGGCTCTACTGTATGCACAACAGGGAGTTGATAAAGTGTTTGAAAGGCACAGCTTGCTGGGGGATAAATTATGTAAAGTCTGTCAACCTGTTTCTCTTCAAGGCTCAAGGTAGGCTGGCACTGGCAGATGAAGAAACAATCCTCCAATTATGAAATAACTACAACCAAACAAAAACCACTGCCAATGGCAACATCTTCTTCCAAGCTCATGACCACACAAAATGGATTTCAGATTTGCGGCTGTCTGACATAATGTGTATCTTAATGTGATTAGCTGATTGATGTTGTTATTGAGATGAAGACCCATGTTATTGATTTCTTTCTTTCTTTCTCAATAAACTTAATGTACCTTTCAGTGTTAGGAATTAATGTTTACTGGAGTTATTGATAAGCTTTGTCATTGTCAGCATGCATACTCAATTTAATAAACATCCATCTGAGGATTGTAAAGCTGCAAGGCGTAGTGTGTGATCATGAGTTTAGCAATGAACCACAGCTCAACATCTACAATACTCAAAGGAAATAAATTCAAAACACAATAATAAATAATCACATTTTATTTCTTTCATACCAATGGAAATCTTGGTTCACAGGTATCACATATTTAGCGGAAATCTACTAAGCTTCCTGGTTAAAACAAAATATTTGCTAGATAGTTGAAAAAAATAAGGCCAACCATCAAATGGTTTCTGAGTGTGTACAAATCATTCGCTCAAATGTAAGTTGATTATGCGTGTCATTAGGTATATGTTTGCCAGTCAAGTCGATTACCTCAATTTCTGCTAACTCAAGTATTTCTTCTACAGTTATAATTTGATAACCTTAATAAAAACAATATATTTAATCTAAAAATGTCTGAAGTTTGTGTTAAAAATCATGAAAAAGTTATATGTCAGTAGCATAGAAGTGCAAGGGTAGAAGAGAAGTGCAAGTCTTTTGCTTGCACATTCGAATATCCGAAAATAACATACACACAAACAAAATATATTTTTAAAATTCTGATATCTATCCAAATCAACAGTGAATCATACTTTGTTAGTTGAGCCTTACAAATTGAACAATTTTCTTCATCAATCAATCGTGAAGGCACTCATACTTGACACAGTTTTCAGATAAGTCTTGTTTACACCTGAATGGATATGTTTACAATCAAAACATGAAATTTTGGACTAATGACTTGCACCACGCGCACATGAAGCATGCCAACGATTGCCAATAAGAATATGACAAAGTGCAGCCACATGTAATTTTCTGGCCATCAAAAACTCTTGGACAAAGCCATGAGAACTTGCTTCATGGGCGCTACCAACAAAGCTGTCACTCTCTTCAAGCCAGACAAAAAGAGGAAGAGCTTACCTTACATTTCAAGGCGATTACATGGCAATTGCGGCTGCTTCAATGGTCGTATGTAAAACCCATTGGAAGATTTCTGAAGTTTACAATAGAAAATCCCATAAAACGCCTCATCCCCAAAAAGAAAGAACAAAAGTAGCCAAAAGCAAGACAGCCAGCAAACTAGCCTGTGAGAGCAACACTACAAGTTCTGCATAAGAATTAATGGGCCTCACAGCAGTGACATTTGTAGATTCAGAAGAGCAAAAGGAAACTATTGTAACAAAACAGGACACATTAATAAAACATGCTTTGACAAGAAGAGACAGATTCGCCAGACTGCCATGTGAATGATACATCTAAAGTAAGCTTCATCTTGACACAACCATTATGTCTATTAGAGAAAGTACTCTCAAAGTCGACATTGGAACAGGGGACATAGAGCAAACATGGAACCCCTTTTAGCGCGCTATGACACAAACAATATACATTGACAAAGTATGATACTGATTACAGGGGGGAAAAGACTCATTAGGCTGTAAAATTTTGTTTCTTACTCAAGTTACATTGCAAAGATTAATAGAAAATTCTATAATAATCTATAACTCATCATCATCATCATCTCATCTATGACTTGTAGGGATATATAAATAACAAACCAAATGCCCAAAAAAGAGTACCAATAGGAAAAAATGCAATATCTAGCTGTTGAATGATCACTCTCTTACAACAATCTCAAGCAATTGAGAAATATCTGTGATCCCTGTCACCTTCCATAGGTGAATGAATGAAAAAATAACTAAAACTCAACAAGGATGATCCATAGATCAATATTTCTTGAAAGATCAAGGGTTACACAGGGAAGAGCCACCATAGTCAAATCTATAATGCACAATGTAGTAAAACTTTTGAGTCTTTTCTGTCACTGTCGTTCTAACGTCTCTTCCGGCCTCTTCGTATTCGCCCCTCTTGAATCCTTCCACGCATGTTTCTCAGTCGGGTTCGTATTCGCCCCTGAATTCGTCCACGCATGTTTCTCAGTCTGCTTCTCGTATTAATGCCTTTGGTTTTCAAGTCAGCTTTGCCCTCTTTGTACATCTCTCTAAGGGTGTCTTCCTTTGCCACTGGTTGTATCTTGCCCTCTTTCTTTAGGTATCTAACAAAGAAAAATCGAATAAAAAACAAGCTCATATGAAATAACACACATACGCAATAGCAACTGAACACAAAGCAACATCGGCAGGACCATAATTTAATTTGTGCATTATATAATTTATAAGGAAACTTACACCAAAAGGTAGAAAGGAAACTGATAAAGAAAGAAAGAAAGCATTATAAGGGAATGTTGTTATATCTGAAAGTGAAAGAGGGAAAAAAATAGCATAGAAGATCACCAATAGTTGAGTAGTTTGAGGGGGCATCAACTGAAAAACAAAGTTGTGCCACTTGTGAGTAGTAAAGTGACTTCACTTCAATATTGTTTGTCTTTTAATGACCAAGTGACTAAGGAATCATCTGTATATAAGACGGTCTCAATTTGTAATCAATCAAGTTACAAGTTGGGACCTCATATAATCCAGTTGATACAAAAGCAGTAAGTTGTTGCTGTTAGTTATTGTTCTTTTAAGTAGACTGCTCTGTGCATATATGACATGAGTTTTACATGAAGCCAAAATGGTTTGTGAATTGGTAGTTGTTTTATTGTGGATATCGGGTGCATAATCATCTATAATATGCATAAAATAACAATTTTTAAGAGCTAGAATAAATTTATTTTATTTGAGAGAGAAAGAATAAAGGGAGAGCGACACAACAAAGAGGGAGGAGAAAAAGACATCTGCGCCGGTATTCACAGACCATACGTTAACTGTTAGCACGTTTTGACACAATTTTATACTTTAAAAATTACATGAATAATACAGTAAAACATGCAATGTTGTGAGTATAATTCACAGCAATAAGGTCGTGCCAAAATGTTCTAACAGTTAACGTATGGTCTGTTAATACGGCCCCTGGAGAGAGACACAGCAAATATTGTATGAATGGGATGGCTGAGAAATGAAGAAAGGGACAAAAACCAATGCCGCCATCATTTGTATATTGGCTATGGCAATTTGGTTCATATATAATGTAAGATCTGTTTAAATCAAACTTTTATTAATCTACCTCTTCTTCTAGATCAGTGAAAAGAATGCAAAATGACAAAATAAAATTGTTTAAAGAAATACAAACATTTCATCAAGCTAATGACGCCAAAAGCTTCAAACTGTTAAACAAAAAAACAACCCAAGAGAGCTACAATCAATTTTTAAAAAACTGAATTCATATGACCAAAACAATATTAAAGTTAAAGTCTAATTTTCACTTCATAAATCATCAATACAAATGGGATAGTTCTACTAAACAGCCAGGAAATTTAAAAAAACCATAATCCAACATAAAACAAGTACATACAGTAGTCTCCGTCAAAATGCACTGTCCAGGGTGACAGTCTAAGAGGGAAGGGGCGGGCTAAAGTGACCAGTCAGAGACAGCCAAAACTTGTTGCATTGGCATGCGTATGTGTACGCATAGTTAGCATATTATATCTAAATGAAGATGCCACACACATACATGGCAGATTTTGTCACTAGGACGAGACCAGAAGAGGTTTTAGAGTTTATTATTCACAAGAATTGACTCTTTGGACCTTGAATGCAACAGACTACAGACAGACTTATAAAAACCTGTTGCATTTTGGTGAAGTCAAGCCAGCCGTTGCTGCATTTTGATGGGGTAATTATCGTTGCAAAATTCGGGTACAAGAAAAGATCATGTATTTTGGCAGCGTGTAATTTCACGGAAACTACTGTATATACATATACCTCATTTGTGTATGAAATTCTAGATATCAATCTGAAAGATACATTAAATAAAGAAACGCTAGAACTTAATGAAGATAAAAAACAAAGCCCAGAATGATTGATGATAGCTCCTAAAAAGATGAAAAACAATATATATTGTATTGGCAGCAGAATAGGCACAAATAATATTTCAGTTTAAATGTTAAAAGTATTTCTTTCTGAGAGGCGTGATTTAAAAAAAAAGAAGTTATGTAATCACTTTTCAATTTGAGATCAGAAAGCAGTTGGCAACGTATATATTAAAAAAGAATGATTGTCCCTTTCAAATAACTAACTAAAAATGGATTCATATTGATCTATGCATGTCTAATGATCAGTAACCAAGCATCCCTAGTTTCCCAGTTACCTTATAGCCAGATTTGTACCACCAATTGTCACAGTGTAGCGTGCAGGTGTTGCCAGCTTGTACATCAAATATGCCAGTGCCACATCACCCAAACCACCGGATCTAAACGGAGAAATTACTTTCTCACTTAGGTTCCAATTTTCCAACAATGGGACAATATCCACACCACTGCAAATTAGAAGAACATACAACATAGTTAATATTGTACACTAAAACTAAAACAATATTAACAAATTAGTTTCCGAACATCCACAGATACCAAAAGGAACAGAGCAACCGATGAACAACAGAGAAGAAAGAAGAACAAAATGACAGACACATTTAAACAAAACTAATTAAGATCATCTCCAACCGTGTGGCACAGCCGTGCAACAGTCTTTAACACTGTGACACTCTAAATCAAGCCAAGTTACACTTACACAAAAAGATGTGACATTCAGGGAAAAATACATGATGAGGCTGCTGGAAGCCGGGTAAATGGTAAATAAGTGGTATCATGTATCATTGAAAAAGGGAAAACCTGAAACGTCTGTTTATTGTAAATTGTTCATACCAGAAGCCATTATAATGATATAACATACACATATATATATACTTTTTGATATTCAGGGAGCAAATTTACAACAAGGTGTTATTTTTTGCCTTAAAATTTAGCATATATATATATAATATTATGTATTTGACACTTTACTTGACTTATTACTGTCCTTTGATGTTTAAAAAGGGATCAAACATGGGATGTTTGCAATGACAGTCCAAGTAAACTGAGCTTTTGAAACCCTGTCTCTTATTATACTTACCATCTTGCAGCTAAATAGAAAGATCCAAACCAACCAGCCGATGTAATGCAGTGAACAGCAACTAACACTTTTCCATGTTCTCTGTATGTCTTCTTAAATCTTTGGTACAAAGTAAGTTGTTTCTCACTATCGTCCTCTGGCTCCTTTTCTTCACTTTTCTTCTGTTCACCAGGAGTGGAAGAGTTTTCACGAGAAGAACATGTTCTATTTACTCTTCTCCTCCTTGCAGTATGATTATGTAGAGATCTAATTTGGCTATGAATAGTTGGTAATGGTCCCAAATTCAGCAGTCCCACGTTAACACCATTACAATTACTGGTTTTAAGGGTGGGTAACTCCTCCAAGGACCTCAAATTGACAGAACTTGAGGTATGCAAAGACACTGACGGAATAGTTTGACACTTTGGTAAAGTAGCATGGTAGAATAATGAAGAGTCTTTTCTTTGTAATGCATTGTTTCTTTGGAAATCGTGATGTGAATGAAAGAACCTTGAGTCACATAATGAAGACACAAATGGATTGAAAAGTCTTGTCTGATGTAACTTGTAACGATCTGAGTAGAAAAAAGCACCAAAAAAAATAATAAACAGATCAGAGTAGAGATGTTTGAAAGACTATTAAGAAATACTATTAATGTATGCTACTGTGGTAAGTAGAAGTCCAGCATAGTGACAGAGCCTAGAGAGAGAGAGAGAGAGAGAGAGAGAGAGAGAACAATTGATGAAAAAAACCAAGGCCAAGGCCACAACAAACAAACATTCTAACAATTATAACGTAGGTAATCATCTCTCCCTATCTACCACCATACACATGATGCAGACTCATCTATAACTACAACTAGTACAACTTAACTGTATCAACATTAATTAGGCTTTCATCCTTTGCAAAAAAAAAATAAATATATATATATATATATAAAATGTAAAAGGAGATACTACCAGACATCCTGCTGAAGCCGTGAAATTGAAATTACTCCCAATTCCATGGCTTGGTAAGAGTGTAGACACAGTGGGCCTCTCAACACAACTTTGACCCACCCGCCATTGAGAGAGAGAGAGAGAGAGAGAGAGAGAGAGAGAGAGAGAGAGAGAGAGAGAGAGAGAGAGAGAGAGAGCATAGCGTGGTGAACCCTCTGGCCGCCCAGAGCCACAATCGTGGCTCTAGTAACTAATTACTTTAAATCACTTAGCAACATCGCAAAAAAAATCCCTGGCCAACATTAATCATTAGCTCTTTTGTACTATGAGATTCAATAAGTGTTTTACAACAAAATCAATGATCTAGGCCTCTCGGAGTCGGGTCAAGAGGGTCCGAAAGTTGGTGAAACATCGGACCAATCTTTCGCGTTTTTCTATTTTTTGTGAATTATTTTTTTGCAAGGTCAGTTTTTTCCCTTTCAGTTTCAGTTTATGAAATTTTCGGCCCGTTATTATTACCTTCAAAATGATACTCTATTCTTTGGAAAAGTCAGATCTCTTTCCATAATATTATTTTCATGAATTCCCCTTTCAGAAAATGTATTATAAAAAGGGGTTTCAGCCGTAAATTTAATGTGCTAGAAGGATTGAAATTGGGGCCATAAAATCAAGCTGTGACCGGGAATTTTAACTGGCCCCGTTTGAACACCTCAAAATTTTTTTTACCGGGCGGCCTGGGCTAGAGGGTTAAAGAACATACCCAATATTTATCACCTCCTCCTGTCCTGTGAGTTCTTCTCATGTCATGAGAGGTTAGAGTTAGAGTTAGGTCAGGGGTTTAACTGCTGTCAATCATCAAGTAGTGGAAGTGGAAGTTGACCACCCACTGTGTTAGTGTAGTGACTTAGTGTAGTGTAGTGTAGTACTGTAGTGTAGTGTGTTTACACTCTAACTCTACTAACTCTAATACTATTACTATTACTAAACTAATGACTAATGATGATCCAAACCGAATGAAAATGTAATTAAATTTTAGATTTAAATTGTGTGTGTATTTATACATGTATAGACCTAGCCTAGACTAATACGACTAGTAGTAGTAGTAGTAGTAGTATCTTGACCTAGAACTAGAAGTAGAAGTGAAAGTAGTAAAAAAGTAGTTAGTGTTAGAGTTAAAGTTAAAGTACGTTAAAGTAAGTTAAAGTTAAAGGTAAGGTAAAGTCATAAAGTTAAAAGTAAAAAAGGCAAAGTCAGACTTACCATTATTATTATTATTAGGAAGCTGTCTGAAGGATAATCTTGAGTGAAAAAAGGACTTCAAGTTCAAGTGCAATGCATCAGTACTTAGCAGTCGACTTCTTGCAGGCAAGATAGTCTGAAGTCGTCCACAACAATGAATCACTTCTTGCATGTTGTTGAGGTTGAGGAGACAGACGGAGTGCTGAAAAAACTGAAACACAAGTACAAGACTAAAAAATGTTGTTGTTATTAATATTATATAACTTAGGCTTAGGACTTAGACTTTTATAATAAGTCTGGACATTTCACTCAATAAAAATTGTCCCTTGATTTTGATAGTCACAGAGATGAATAAAACAGCTTATCTACGTTACAACTCGATGCATCACTTATTGCTATTTATTTTTCTTCATTTCTTGCAAAGCCCTAAACTAACAATACAATAGCAATGCCTAGTCTAAGTCTAGACTGGTCTTAAGTGATGCAAGGCAGACAAGGCATGACAGCAATGAGCAATGTCAGAGGTGAAAACAATCTTTGGTAGCGAGCCGGCTGCCAATTATTTCCGGTGTCAATAACGCCCATTCACAGCTTCCGGTGTCCGACAGATTGGAAGCTCATTTATTTACTTTGCCTTAGTCTTAGCTTTGTCTCAAATGTTGTTATGTTTCAGTTTATGTTCGACCTCACGTGTCGTACTTTTCGTGTAAACAACAACAGTCAAATTGCTTGGTAATGTATTTAATTATATGTTCAATTCCTCTTTCATATATCCGCTTCATATGGTAAACAATAGCAGCCTCTCTAACTCTAGTCTCTACTAGTACTAGTAGATTTAGATGTACGGTTTAGGTATATTTATTCCCATTGGTCTAGTATCGTAATCGTTAATTTCGTTATGAATAGTAATCATTCC
>JARDUL010043287.1:0-12466 GCA_030265205.1 Dirona pellucida | reverse complement strand
ATTTGAGAAAAGTAGAGGGAGACAGTGTTGCGTAGTGATGTTATTGTAAGAATTTTGTAAGTCTATTTTTGGACTTGGGCATGTTTTCAGATTTTTTTTCCGTTTGCCATTTACACTCCTGACCCGCTTGCGCAAACATGTGCGCAATGACTCATCTGTGTCCCAACTAGCGTTCTTCCCCCAACACATGAGTTCGTCCCTGGGGACGTGGGATTGAACCTTTAAGGGCAGTTCCTCGAGTCCGAACTCTGTAAATGGCCCACAAGCCATTATTAATATTAGGACTAGTAATTATATTTAAACTACACATTCAGCAATTGGCCAAATATAATCACTAAAACGCATGACGAAGCCAAACTTTACTGCAGCACCAAACATATCGAAGATGTAACCAAGCTACAATAGACATAACCAACAAAAGTTGATTCCCTCACAAGCTTGACTCGTCGAAGCTGTTTTGCTTCTTCATCCTGTTGTTGACCAGATCTAGGCCAGTTATGTGGAGATAACTGATACTCATCCTTTTGCTTTGAAGTCCTGTGGCAGTTTGCAGACAGGGTATTACTATTAGTTTTAACAATGATGGCTTATGATGTCTAGTGAGGATAATTGTGTAAAGTCGTTCCCAAGGACTCGAATGTCGACAGTGCCAGGGTTTGGGTCATTTTTCCCGTAGCTATTGCGTTGTCTTCCATCAATCATGCTCTGTTGTTAACGGCAAGTGGGAAATGATTTTGAAAATCTGATCTCAAGCTTGCTCATAACCGGATAAAGCGCCATTTTTATGAATTTATTGTTGTTGCAGAGCGTTAATGTGTTGTGTATTTTCAGTTCCTCAGAATGCGTTACGTCGCCGCTTACCTCTTGGCTGCCCTTGGTGGCAATGCTTCTCCATCAGCTGCTGACATTACAAAGATTTTGGGTAGTGTGGGAATCGAAGCTGAGGGTGACAAGGTCAAGAAGATCATTAGTGAACTCAAGGGCAAGAACTTGGAAGAATTAATGACTGAAGGTATGTTTTGCAGTTTATAATTATTTATGTTTAAGTATGCCTGTTATTTTATTTCTGAAGATGTATAAAATGTCGCAAGTGATCTATCTATACTTGCATTTCTAACAAATGTTTTGATCCAATCATGCTTTGTACGATTTTTTTGGTTAAAGTCATGGTTCAAACTTTTATTGTATATTTTATTAATTTTTGTTTGCATCATGATTGTCGATCTTTTGACAAATCTGATAATAATAATAACACTTTTTATTTATTAACCTATGTCCTAAATTTACATAACATCATAGGTTTCAAATCTCGATACCAGTACATAATGGCAGCAATAGACGAAAATGCTAAAAATGATAATGTGGGGTTATTTTGAAATGCGTGCCATTTCATGTTCTTTTTATAATTTTCCCCCCCCATAAGGTGCCTCCAAGCTTGCATCTGTTCCATCTGGCGGTGGTGGTGGAGGAGCAGCTGCCGCTGCTGCCCCTGCTGCAGGTGGTGCCGCTGCACCAGCTGAAGGTATGTTGTAGTTTTTTTCTATTTGTTTATTTATGTTATATCATTTATTGCTCAACTTGCAGTATTCTTCATTTCGAATCTGTATATATGTAGTCACTGCGACCCAGATCCTGAAATCAGAAACTGAATACAATCAATGAAATTCATAGACAGAGCAGATTATTGGTTGGTACATGGTTTGTCGTCTATGGTCTATAAACAGCAATGGATTAGAACTAGTTAGTAGCTTTAGCAAATATTTGTATGAGAATGTTGTGCCGTACAAAAAACCATTCATGAAAAAAACTACTTTATTTATAGGCGCTGGCTCATGACCAGTATTGCAGTCATCAATAACATCAGGGGTCAGATTCCACCGGTTGGTAATCCGGTGAAAAATGACAAACTGCAGTGAGAATATGTTTGGCATAATTCGTTTTCTTTCATTTATTTTTCCGCAGAGAAAAAAGAGGAGCCCAAATCCGATTCCGAATCAGATGACGACATGGGCTTTGGACTGTTTGACTAATTGCTTAATGACTGATACTTTTTATTATTATTGACAATTAAAGATACACAAACCCAAAATTTCATTTGTTCGTAAATTATTTCAGTAGGTAACTGTTCTCGGTGTCTTGTTTTATGTGTTTATTTTTTAAAAACTGCCTTTATGTTGGTGAGTTTTGTTCTGAAGGTAGAGTAGTGTGACAATGACAACCATCATTTTTGGTTTAGGGTTAGGTTTTTTAAAATGTATCTATATATATGTGCATTCCAGGCTTTAATTTTTCACACCTGATTTCAAACAAAGATCAGGCTCTGGGATTGGATGGGTGACGTTTTCTGATTTTAAAATTGAAAAGTTGGGGTTGATTGCGGTACCACTGGAATAGGAACGGGAATCAGCGATGGTGTATACTCTACTCACTTTTTCCTGCTTTCTGACATTGGCCCGAAGGGCATGACACTTGCAGCTGCTGATGTGGAAAAAATAAAAGCAGAGGACAGGATTCGATCAGGCAGTGAATTTCTCTGATTATGTGGAAGAGAAACTATGACGATTCAACATGCTGGTGTAATTGGGTGTTCTGCCAGGTGATGAAAACGCCCATATTTAGGGGTGTAAATCTTTCAGGTTTTGTCTGACTTCATTGCTTTGTCTGATTTTATATATTAGTATTAGTGGCAAGCTATGATCTCAGAATCACCAGTCTTTGGTCTTCCTGATGTTTTTAGAATTTTTTTTCGTTTGCCATCTACACCCCTGTGTATTTCATAAACTAGGGTGACTGCCATGTTCTTGATGTAATTCACCGACTGGCAGTGGCATTTGATTTTCACAAATGGGTTGCACCACAAAAATACATACATGGTTCGAATTTAAATGCTGGTGTAATTGGGTGTTCTGCCAGTATGTGAAAACGACCATATTTCACAAATATAGGGTAATTGTAATTCATGCCCCTTGTTGATTTGAATGAAGTCTTCCTGGCTCAGACCCTAGTAGTAGTAGTAGTGGTACTCACTCCTCTAGATCATAATTGTCTCTTTACTAGTGATCATAATGGTATGACCACTTAAGTGGTTTACATAATTTCAAATTTCGCACCCTTGGCACAGTGGGCTGATCCCCTACTTGCCTTAAAAATCTTGATCCATAGATTTTCAAATTCTCCAGGCCGTGTCCTTGTGGGTCAGACACAGAGCTGGTCCCCTTCACTTAAATCACAGTTCTAAAGAGAACAGATAACAAACAAACTTTTGCACCCCATTACCGTGAGCTATGGGAACTCCGGCCAAGAGGAAATTATCATTATCATCATCAAATCAGGCTAGTCCTGAAATAAATCGAGTCAGTACCACTCCTTGAGGAAGTCCACTATAATGACAATGACAGGTCCGCTTTATACAGTTATATCCCACATACTGCCCTGCCATGCGTTGTACACAGCTGGGGAATAATGTGTTGCAGTTGTGTAATCATCATATTGATAATATTCTGTTGAAGCTTGGGGGGGGTGGGGGGTGTTGGTTGTGGCAGTTCGTCCTTCCAAAACGTGACAATCATGACGTAACATAAAGTAGGCCCACTTCCTAATGATATTTTAGTTTCAGTGCCTGATTACCCTAGTCAAACTGCAAACCTCATTGAAAATTTAAAATATTTTCTGTAATCTATAGATTTGAAGTTTTGTTTTTGTATTTCAATTATGTATTGCCCATAATGAAATGGGGCACAACTCAATAATGAATGGCTACATTTCGTCTTCATTTTGTGCAGGGTTATGTCCCTTGGTTGAGTAATGGCAAAGTTAAGATCATGATCCAAGCCTACTACTACTACTAGTCTAGTGTCCTGAGTAGTCAGAGTAGTGTAGTAGTAGTATTATAATTATAGAATAGTGTATGTATTTTGTCAAGTCTCTTTCTCTCTCTCTCTCTCTCTCTCTCTCTCTCTCTCTCTCTCTCTCTCTCCCCCCCCCCCCTCCCTCCTCAAGAAGCATGCAGTAGAGCAGCCTGTGTTAGGTGCATCATGCTAACAACATGACAATTTATTTCTCCTCTTGTTGCTTGGTACGTGCCTACTCATTAACACCCAAGCTGTGTAGTGTCAGGATTCAACTTTGTGCTTTCATTTTCACGATCTTGAGCACAATAGCATAACCACTCTCTTTATTGGAAAGACGGGACTCCGGACAGGACACCAGGCAACTTGGCACTCGGTTCATCAGAGACAAAAGGACGCCCCAGTAAGCAACACCATTCTAATTTCTATGGGGGGAGCCAACCCATGGGCATTCCGTGGAGGCAACAGCTTAGCTACGTAGACCTGATAAGGAAAGACACTGGTCTGACTGCATGCGAGCTGAAGACTTGCTGCATGAAGGACATGAAGATCTGGCGTTCCATCATCAATATCTGAGGAGAATATTCGACCAGATGATGATGAATTCTTACCGACCAAAAGCCAGTGTTTGGTCAGTTAGAATTATTCATGCATAATCACCATTGTCTGACCAACCAAACCCAGCTGACTGCTAGTGCCAAGTTATCCGGTGTCCCGTCCCTCCACTATAAATGTGTGAGAAGTGGACGCTAAGGAGTGTGAGACATTGACCAATGGGCCATTGGCACTAGCAGCAGTAACTCGGTTCATCAGACTGGTGATTAATTCTTACCGACCAAAACCCAGTGTTTGGTCAGTTTCACCATTGACCAACCAAACCCAGCTGACTGCTAGTGCCAAGTTATCCGGTGTCCCGTCCCTCCACTATATTTTAGAATGTGTGAGAAGTGGACGCTAAGGAGTGTGAGACATTGACGACATTGGGCATTGGCCGGACAATGATTGTCGTCATCACAGCTTTTGTTCATCTTGTTGAACCGTACATTACTCAATGATGAATAATAATATTTGATTTATATCATCATCGCGCTTATTTATGATCATCACCGTGCTCTAAGAACATCAAGATAAGAGAAATGGTTGCAACTACATCACCAATTCTCCACCACATGCAACAGTAGAGAATCTGGTGTCTGGGCACCTCATCAGCTTGCCTGTAAAGACGGGCGTCCACTGCCGGTTTTGGTCAGCTGCGCATGTGACTAGCACTAGCAGGCTAAAAACTTGATAAATACTATTTTTTTAACCCCGCTACTGCTGCTAGTCACATGCGCAGCTGACCAAACCCGGCAGTGGACTCCCGGCCTAAAGCTTGCAACACAAAGATGTCAGACAGGGTACAGTAGTATACAAGTACAAGTACAAGGCAAGAGGAAGACTGTCTGGATCGAAGGAGTCAGTGTGAAAGAAACACCGAAGATCCCACCCCCTTTATTATTATTATTCATCCCAGAGGAGGCGAGATGGCCTAGTGCTTATATTAGGACAGTGGGTTCGAATCCTATCAATCATTGCCACTTCGTTGTTTTTCTTGGGCAAGAAACTTTACTCCGATTGCCTCACTCGACCCAGGTGTAAAAATGGGTACCAGCTTACAGCTGGGGAAGTAATCTGCGATAGACCAGCGTCCTATCCAGAAGGGTGATGTATTGTCACTCAGTCCGCTTCACGCTATGGAAACAGGGATAAGCACCGGCTCTATGGGTCTCAAGGCTCGAAAGGACTTTACTTTTATTCACCCCAGGGGAAAATTTGTATTTAGGGTCTATTCTGAAGGTAGTCCAGACCGGAATAACCCTGGCGATAGCCGCGGTGCAGCGCCGCAAAGTGGGATAACGGTCTTAAGAAAAAACCCCAAAGCCCAACAGTGCTTCCACCGGGATTTGAACACGCGACCTCTTGAACTTGAACCAAAGATGACACACATAAACACACACACACACACACACACACACACACAATAATATCAATACCAATATCATCATCATAATCAACAACTTTTTATTAATGGGTAAGAAAAAAAAAGCCATTGAAAAGCATTTATTATTGATTCATTTCAAGTTCAAGATGAATAAGTTTGACTAGAATGTCGTTTAATGTGTGTACATATCATTATCATTATTATGTCATATCATCAAACAAATGTTGGTGCTACTTCATCGTATGGTGTGTGTGATCTACCGGGATTTAGATTCTGCAGCGTGGAAAAACAAATAAACAAAACAAAACCAAACCACCCCAATCAAACAATACGCCAAACCAATCCATGATAATGATGAATTAATTACCTACGTACTTAATTCTTAAGAGCGAGAAGGCTGAGACTGAGTGGTCAAGCAAACCAGCGAACACTCACGGCGAAGGTTCTATTCCTATGTTCGAATCCCATTTTATCTCGTTGTTATTCTTGTGCAATGATCTATACTTCAATGATTGAATTGCTTCCCTCGACCCAGGAGCACGAAATCTGCGATAAATCAGACTGGTGACATAAAGTCATGCTGACCGTTTCACGGTATATAGGAACCGGGTCTATTGATTGGCTTCATGGCTCTCCTCAATGACTTTCTTTATCGAGTCCCCTTCATACCACATAAGCAATGTGTCAAGCTATGAAGGGTGTACATGACAAATACAAGTAAATCTAAATGACGAGGACATAACACTACTTATCACCTTACACACATGGCTAGAAACTAGAAAGACTATATAAGACATTAAAGACGAGCAGGTGATGAGCCCACCGAGTCTCTCAAGGACTTATTTTTTAATTCTAACTCAGAAACCTTCGTACATATTATCCACAACCCTATCCTCAGCTCTAACTCTATCTCTAATCTAACGCCACTCCTCACCCTATCTCAAACCTTCACACATGGTCTCAATCTCACTCCAACCCTTCTGACCATCATCGACGTCATCACCATCATCCCTATCATCATCAGCGGCCATTTGCCTCCCTCCCATACGATTAATATCCATGCATCAACTAATTCGTACACAGTGGGCTCATCACCTGCTCGTCTTTAATTCCTGATGCAGAGTCTTTCCAGCCATGTGTTAGGTGATGACTGGTTTAAGTCCTCATTGACATTTGGATTCACTTCCATCTGTCATTTTCACCATTCAGAGCTTGACATATGGCTGGCCCCTACACTGCTTTTTGCAGTATAAAAGGGACTCGATAACAACAAACAAACTAATTCGTCCATCCAGATTCCCTTTCCAGGTCCTGCCACTGCCAGTGCCACACCCACCCAAGTTGATAGGCTGATGATGATGATATTGATATTGTATTGTCATCCCATTTTGTTTTTATAACTTTTTACCCAGGTCCATCTCTCTTTCCTTTTGATACGCGTGTGTATATTAATGTTAATGTTACTAAAACGCACAGGCTATTTTGACTTTGCAATATGCACGGTGTAGTCGCATCACCACCAACAAAAAACAAAACAACCAACACAAAACAATACAACAGCCCCCCCCCCCTCCTTTTCGCACAAAAAAACCCAAAAAAACCAAACCAACCAAATCATCGACAACAAACCAATAGAAAAAAGAATTAAAAAAAAACCTAACCAAAAAACCCCCCAAACCCCAAACAAAACATTACCAAACCTTATAAAAAAACAAACATCCTAAACTCACATTGATCATACTGTCAGTAGTGTCAGTAGTGTCACAACATATACATATTTATACTTATACATTTAAAATCTATACAAAATATCATTCATAAATATTTTCAATCACACACACACACACACCCATTGATACGCGCCTCCTCATTAAAAATACATGAAACACACTATCCATAATAGCATACTATTTATGTTTCATTATGTACTGTATGTACCTTAAATATATATTCGATTATAGTTATAGGCCTACTTAACTCACTGTCTTGTGCAAAACATGACAAAGTTTAGGCTGAAAAAACCCCCCAACATTCTCTGTCTGAATATTGCTGATATGTCTTTAAAAAAAAAAAATAGTGCATGATGACGACAATAATATTATAATGATAAGTAAAAAAACAAAACAACCCACCCCCACACAAAAAAACCCCAAACAAACCAACCAACAAAAACACATACAAATACACATGTTTCCAAATATTTTCAAAATTGATGCTAAATTAAATGTGAAAGTGAAATGATCTTGTCGATTATCACTGGTGATTATTTACCCTGCACAGTGGGCCAATCCCCTACTTGCCATTAAAATCTTGATCCATACATTTTCCAGCTCTGTAAAGTTCGTGTGTACTACTAGTACTAGTGGGACACAGAATTGCACTTAACCTGGATAAGTTCTACCTGGGTCTGCACACCAATAGATGCCCTCTGCACTTGTACACTGTCCTCTGTCAGACTCAGAGCTGGTCCCTACACTGTTGTGTAATCATGGTTTTAAAGGGAACACATAACAAGGATGATTTACCCAACCACAGAGTCTGTCATAGTCACAAAGAGTCGCCACTCCTACTCTTAGGCCGGAGTCTGACGCTCGCTGTGCTCCGCGTGTATGAGAACGGTCTCATTCTCATAGGTCAAAACCGTTGGATGGGTTTTCCATTTCCCCGAGGTCGTTCTATTTCTATTGTGATTGTGAGTAAAAATGACCGTGACAAACAACTTTCCAATGGTGAATAAGGAATCTCATGGTTTGTTTTCGGTATTTCCCGAAAAGCAAGGTCAAGTTGCTGGGGAAAACCTTTTACGATCTTGATGTTAAGATGGTCACTTGGCTGGACAAGAAAAGATAAAGTGAGAAATGAACGGATTCGAAGGTTGACTGAAGTGAAGAATGTATCGATAAAGATGTGAGAAGATAGATTGAGATGGTTTGGACATGTAAAGAGACGAGAGAGGGAGTATGTGGGCAAGAAAGTATTAGATATACAATTAGCGGGAAAGAGAAAAAAAGGGACGCCCGAGGACTAGATGGTTGGATAGGGTAAAGGATGATATGAAAGAACTGGGCCTGGAGGAATATGATGCAATGAACCGAGATGCATGGAGAAGTGGCATTCATTATGGTAACCCTGCAGAATGCGGGACAAGCTGAAAGAAGAAGAAGAAGTCCTATTCATTGACTAATTTATATAAACATTCATTCGTTTGCTGCCCTCCTCCTCCTTTCTCTTTCCTTTCCTTTTCCTTTACTATCTCTATGCATTGTTTAAAAACCCTTTTTTATACACGCGGAGCACATGTCACAAGGCAAAAAGATTGCGAGAGGTTTAAGTGACTTTTGGTTATCTCAGGTGTGTTACCACATACTCTTTGGTGATTGCGACAAAGATCGATACAACTGTGTGATATGTATTATTATTGATGTGATGATAATGATGATGATGATAATAATAATTAATGATGAATATATGCTGATGATATGATGATGAATATATGCTAATGATGATAATGATGATGTGATGGTGATAATGACGATGAAAATGATGAATATGCTAATGATGACGATGATGATGATAATGATGATGATAATGATGATGATAATAATGATGAACATGATGACGGAACTAATGATAATGATGAATATGATAATGATGATTGATGATGATTGATGATAACGATGATGCTTATGATGGTGAAGATGACTACGATGAAAATTAATTATCATAATAATATTGGTGATAATAACATTGTATATATAAAATACACACATCATCTGAGCAAAGACCAATAACTCATTAAAAACAAAAATAAATTAATAAAGAAATACCACGAGTAAAAGTATTTTGAAAGCAAAAATTAAAACGACGAATAAAAGAACAAGGATTCAACGCAACAAGAACCAAGCAATGGCTGATTGAAAAGTTGACAATTATTCATTGATTTAATTAATTAATTAATTAATTAATTAGTTAATTAATTAGTGATCATCTTGACGTCATATTTTCGCAAGGAGCGCAACTAATTCAAATTCAATCAACAACTGACTTGTCTCTGCGCTATTTTAGTCATTTATTAATCGTTAGTCATTAGTCAATTTTCCAGCTGCGTCGATGGCAGAGAAGAAATCTCAACACGGATGCAACGTTAGGTAGGTACCTACCCTACATATTGTTGTCTTCACTTGAATATATTATTATGGCAACATCCAACAATAACGTGTAGTTAACGGTACCACCATTCAAGGCTTTGAAAACACTGGACTGATCACCTGCTTGTCCAAATTTCCCGATCCATGCAAATTCCAGCATTGTATTATATGGCTGCTTCACGTTACTAATCGGGACACATACTTTGATATTATGCTGTGATGTGCTGTTGCGAGATGTTCTGTTGGCAGGTCGCTTTTGGTTGCCCCTTAGCCTTAACACATCCAAGGTTGTTGCTCATTGCTGGACCAAGAACTGTCCTGTCGCCAGTGGTGAAGAAAATACCCCCAGATCCTTCTCCATAGCTGTCAGGTAGACACAGGTAATATAATTAGTATTACCAATACTGACCAGCGCACTGTTTACTGCACCGCTGCCTACTATGAAGGGTTTTGGACAGTGAGGTGATCACCTACTTGTCTTAAATTCCGGATACATAGTTTCCAGTGATATATAATATGTTTGGCTATGTACGTTTTTTCCTCCACAAAAAAACCCAACACCCAACATAACAGCTGTGCGCACTGTTCACGGCTGAGCACTGGGCTTGCTTGTACAGCCATGCACTATGCGGTGCTCCATTGGGTATTTCTAAACCCAAACAAACAAATGACATGGGTCATGTATTGTAAACGTTCATGCAACTTCATGCAACGTGCAACCGTTATTTTTTCTGCTTCTGCTTCTTTGGTAAGGTGTCTTGAATTTAAAATTGTAATCGCTTACTAGAACCATTTTATTTTTCTCAATTTGAAGACGAACAAATTTCAATATCTGCAGGATTTTCAATACCAGTTCACGGCCTCACAAAAGAAGTATTGTCGACAGAAACTTTAATCATGAGACAATCGTCCTTTATGTAGTCTCGAGTCTTCATGATCTCGTGAGAAACAAATTTAGGGTAGCCAAAACCAAGAGAATCCACGGAGCGAGACGGTTTCTGGAAGTGCTTCCAGCCAGGTTCAGGCTGAAAACTTTCACACAGGCTGGCGCGCATGTCCGCTTCCGGACACTGGTCGTACAAGGTGAAGGCCACAGGAAGTGAGAAAGGCCAATCGAGAATGTTGTCGTAGTCACCGGGTAGGAGTTTGATGTAGAGAGACAGGTATTTCCCCTCCCCTGCACCGTTTCCGTTGAGGAATACTGAAAGACAGGCTTTGTAGCCGAAACGAGACGTGTAGAATGGAGGACTGACGAGTTCTTTGCTATTTTTGTAGGCGGCTTCGATATACTTCGCTTTGTAGTTGCTGTGAAAGAAATAAAAACAATTATAAAAATATAAAAGTGAATACGAATAATGATAACTTGTCTAGACATGTTTATATCTATAATAGTAGGCTAGCAATACTAGCATAGATGTCAAATATTATGTATAAGTATAAATAAGATATATTATGCCATTTAAGTTAACCCTCTAATGCCCAGTGTGCCAAAGTTGGCACATCGCGTTTTGCTCTTTATTGACCAAAGGAGTCAAATAAGGCACATGCTGACATTTCTTAAAATAAAAGTTATGGCAATGGAAAAAAAAAACTGGAACCATGTCTCTCGGTCCATTTGTAGGGTGTTTTATAAAAATTAAATTGTTCTACATAGGAAATCTATCATTGGGAACTAGAGGGTTAAGGTACAAAATCATAAATATATCATTATCATTAATATCATGTCCATATTAGCATTATAACATTATGATATTTGCGCATGTGTAGTCATTTTATTCTTTAATGAAACTTCCGGTATGTCAAAAGTAGGTTAAGTTGAGATCTCATAAAGAGAGTTAAGAGAGCTCGCGTTCTTTAGTTTAAAAGAAAAGACAACAAAAACAATATCGCAATGAAGCAAGATGAAAAATAATATTGTTATGAGACCCGCTGAAGCCAACGGAAATTGGAAAAGGAATATGTAAGAAGTGTAAGAGTAAGAGGTCTCTTGAAAGACGTCGCTTGTTTCGTTTTGTTTCTTGTTTTAGAGCAGACTGTTAGGCGCATCATACCTACACCAAAATAATAAATTGCTCTTCATGTCAAAGTGTGCTCGTTATCAAGTGAAAGAACCCAAAGTTTTTAAAAGTCTTTTTCCAAGGACTCAACGTAGGGTCTACGAACAGCATTGACAAGATTCGAACCCAGGATCGTATTTCGAGCCCGCTAGCCTATCCACTTGGCCACCGACAATTAGAAAGACTACCATGAATGATTATTCCAGAGGCTTTTACCCTCACATTTATTCACATTTTAAATGTAATTGTCCATCATTGTTTAGTTGCTTGACGAAGGTCTTTGACCGAAACATCGCTTGTACTTGTTGTATGGTGTTTTGTTTTAACTTTAGGACGCCACTTACTTACATATATGCATCATCATCATCATCATCATCATCATCATCATCATCATCATCATCATCATCATCACCACCACCACCACCACCACCA
>JARDUL010043286.1:0-21346 GCA_030265205.1 Dirona pellucida | reverse complement strand
AGAGAGAGAGAGAGAGAGAGAGAGAGAGAGAGAGAGAGAGAGAGAGAGAGAGAGAGAGAGAGAGAGAGACAGAGAGAAGAAGAAGAGAAAGACAGAAGAAAGAGGTTAATAATATATGTGAAGGCTTTAATTAAACCCCAATACACCAACAAGTCCACATAATTTTATCTTTGATAGCACAAATCTTCATAATCCTTTTATTTTTATAGTTATTAGCAATATCATACTTAAAGGAAAAACAAAATGGAGGGTGATGAGGCGACAGGGGAGGTTGGGGAGGCATTGTGAGGGTCATATGAATCATCATAGCACAGCATCATCATCATCACCATCTCTCTGACTGACAACAATATAGTCACTCACTTATTAAACATCATAGGCCATCACAATAGCATTCAACAACAGACAAACAGTACACAAACCCAACTATAATTATTAATATTATTATTATTATTATTTACACATGCGGACAAACACACACAACACACAGTTTTTGTCTCATAAACACACACATCACACAATTGTTTTGCTTTACAAAGGCAGACAAAGACACAAGCCACACACACAACACTTCTGTTTTACAAAGGCGGACAAAGACACAAGCCACACACACATCACTTCTGTTTTACAACTGTATAGTATAGTATAATTAATGAGGAATAAAATATTTTTTAACAAATATTTAAAAAAAAATTATTGTCTATTGATGTAATGGAAAATTAACATTATTAACATTCAAATACACACACACACACAAACAAACAATATTTACACAAAAGCTAACTGTCCCACAAACAAACAAACACACACAACAAACAATATTTACACAAACTGACTGTCTGACAAACACACACACACACACACAACAATATCAGTTTTGTTTCACAAATTTTTTTTAATATTTATAACCCAAACAAACAAGCAACTGTTTCCACATACAAAACGTCATCATGGTAAGAGATACACTTACACTACACCCTTTTAAACAAGTTACTAGGTATTTTTTTTAAATATATCATGAAGTAGGAAACGTGATTTTTAAAAAGAACTATTCAATCCACTCGAACTCTTCAAAGGGGAAACTACTCACCATTTTACACATAGACTTTGTGATAAACCTTGAGGTTTGTAACAGCAGGAACTGGCGTATATGGAACAACAAGAACATAGGGAAAGCTATTTAATATTTTATATTATATATTTAAGTTCAAAATATCAACAACTAACTATACACGACCACATCATGCCTCTAAAATTGAAAAGGAAGGGGGACATTAAAACTAAAACACTGAAATCTACTAAACAAAAAAAGGGGAAAAAAAGATGAAAGAAATAAAAGATAAAAAACCCCAACAAACCTATAATTATAATAAAGAAATTCAAAAATTATTTCCCTACCAATTACAACAACACCAGGCCACTGTCGCATCTAATTATAATTATAACCACCACGTCCTAATCAATTTGTTCTTGTTTGAATATAAGAGATCATTTTCTTTGTTTCAAAAAATGGAATCATGTAATAATGATGATGGTAATAATAATAATGAAATTAATAATAATAATAATAATAATAATAATAATAATATGAAATTAATAATAACAATAATAATAATAATAATAATAACAATAATAATAACAACAACAACAATAATAACAATAATAATAATAATAATAATAATAATAGGTAATAAACAAACAAACAAAAACAAGTAATTAAAAACATAATAGCAATTTACACACAACATGGAAACCGTTGTGAAAAAAATAATAATAAAAAATAATAACTTGAACAAATTAGTTTTGAGAATGATCAAAACAAGACAACTGCTCTTACCGAAAAGTACAAATTCATTTAATCATTATCATTATCATTCAAAATCATGTGTGACGACTCACGAATCAGTTAAATTCTTTTGTTACCACCAAAATGACGATTCAACAACAAGTCCTTTAAATGTATGAGTGGTGGTGGTGGTGGTAGCAGTCAACAAACACCATACAATAATGAAAACGGGATCGTTATCAATTTCAGTTGGTTTTTTAAAAACTCGGTGACCTAGAACTTTCTTGGATGCAAGTGACAGGCGAGGTGAGGTATACACAGTGTGAGATTTAGGGATAACAATGATATAGTCAAATTGACATCTGTATCTTTATTTATTATAGGATATTACTACAACATAACACCAAGCGATATCTTCATACGCCATCATTCAAAAATGTGTGAGTAGTACTGATTCGGGCCTGAACATGAGATGAGAAATGTTACTGAACATTTAGTAGTTGATAATTTCCACAAAGGGGGTATTTGCAATTATATTACAATCATTTTATATAAGGACATTTGGTGACTGATGAATTGTGGTAGTGGTGGCGGTGGCGGTAGTGGGTTGTGGTAAAATGTATCTTATTTCATAGTAATAGTAATAGTAAAGGTGGTGATGCCATCATAAAATAATTATCATCATTATTATTCATTTATCTTTACACAATGACCTAAATGGGGAGAACACACAGCATTTCTATATCGTCATGCCAGCTTGACAATCAACAACTATAACACATTCTCATGTATTTGATACAATTCACCTAAGCTGGGGAGCAAGTATGTATGTGTGTAATATAATATATATATATATATATAATATGGATCTCAATCTCAATCAATTAAAAAAATGAAAACGCATTTACTTGTTTCCAAATACAACCAAAACTTCTAGTGATATTATTATTATCATAATTATTGATAAAGAAAGGCAGGCAGAGAATCAAACTTTGATGACAAAGAGCATTATCTCAACAATTGCTATTGTATTCATCATCAAACATGGGAGGGAAAATCAATCAAGCTTTAAATTCAAATTCCAAAATGACGAGCGGTGCGGCGCTGTGCAGCTAGACAGTTTCAGACACACAAAACGTTATTATCATTGATTTATGGGGCTCTTGGAGAAAGGAAAAAAAGGAACAGCGTTAAAAATGACTTCATTTACAAAAAGGGTTGTGTCTGAAGCACCTCCGTCCTGCAAAAGGAGGTTTTTAAAAAAGTAGTAGTGTCCTGTATGTGATATTGGGGGGTGGGGGGAGTGATTTGTGTAGGCCTGGTGAGAGATCAAAACTCAATAAAACAAATATATATATATATATAAAATAAAAAAAAAAAGGAAAATTTGTATTAATTTATTCAAACACAGTACATTTAATCAGTGAGAAATAGTGAAAACTGTGGAAATCTAGGAACCTTATATCAAAATTGCCCTCCCGAAAAAAATTAAATTCAGATGTAAGAGCGGTGAAAATGGTGACATAACAACAGTAGTAACAATTACTTATGTATTTACCTATAGAGCAGATAGACATATTTGTTGAGGCAGGAAGAGAGGAGAGGAAACAAAAAATACCCAACATAGCCATCATTATATTATAGACAACAACAAAATTACTATTGTTGCAGAAACACATCTGCAGCAGTGGCTGAGTGAGTGGCCGAACTATTACTATTAACAAAGGTAACGACTATGACAACGCAATGCAAACAGTCAAAGTGATTAAGTATGTCCTACCCAAACCCTAGACCCCAATACAATGACAACTGATGTGAAATAATCTAATAATAAAATAATAATAATAATATGGAATTTTTAACTTCCAACTGTGTTTGAATTAATATAACCATTCCAAATGCCTGCGTACCTCAACCTTCACTCATTCAGAATATTACGTTACACAAACTAACAGTTGCTGATACCTTTGATCCTGTATAATGTATTCATATAAATTTATATAATATGAAACCTAATTTTGAAGAGATCACACACTTTGTCAATGATTTTAAATCAAAATGAATTAATTATAATGACAATACAATATTCTAACTGTAATACCGAACCAAAAGTTTCATGATTCACACCCACAGAAATGACAATTATGATCAAAGCTTTTTAATAAACAAGTTGGCAAGTCGTCATGAGTTTCAAATCCTAAAATTCATTTTAATTATTTATTTCAGATCTCATTCATTTCCAATTTCCAATTCAATCTGGTTCTTTTATGTCCTCGATACGCAAAGCGAGCAACAACAACTGGTCTCTCCTCGTCATCAAGCTAAGGCAACGAGCGTGTGAGACAAATTGCTTTTTTTAAATTATTATTTTAAACTTTACAAAATTATTAAATAAATGAATAAATAAATAAATAAACAATAATAAAAATTCACCAACATAACCAAATCATCTAACACAATTCTGTTTAAACACTCCACCTATCTATCACTATCATTCATTATCTGCTAATAAGGCCAGCTGCAGTTGGATTATTAATTCAATTTCACTTCAAAAATTAATTCATCCCAACCCACTTGTGTCCCAGTGCCGCCGTCCGTCCTTTGTTTTTCTGATGGTATTTTTATATCTCATAAATGAATTGAATTCATTCAAATTGACAGTACGGACATCACAGCCACAGGGATGAACCGCTGTCAAGTCTTAAAGACAGATCTATAAGACTCACACTGGACAGACCTTACAGAGAATAAATGAAGAGGAGCGGGCACTGATGGTTGCTGTGGCAGGCATGGGTTCGATTACGCCCAGTCTACAAAAATCTTTCTTTCTACTTTCTGTACTTGTCTCTCACTGACACTGTTACATTATCCCACTATCATTCCTAAAGAGAATAGCTTCCCCCTCACAGAGAGCTGTTTCTCCTCCGTCTAATCTGACCAACCGTCAGCATCCAAATACCAACACATCGTTTCTTCCTTCGAATTTATTATAGACAAGGATAAGGAAAAATTTAATCACTCCTGAAATTTAATAATTATATGCAATAATAATATTAATAATAATAATAAATAAAAATGCTGCAGTGCAAACGCATCTATGTCAATACATAACTTGATTAAAAACATTTTAAAATCTCTAAAATTGAATACTTGGCCTAACAACAAGCAACTTCATTGAAAAATATCTATAATTCCTAAAATTGAATATGTGGCCTAACAACACAAGCAACTTGATTGAAAAATATCTATAATTTCTCAAATTGAATATGTGGCCTAACAACAAGCTCAATGGTTGGATGACAAGACACACTCAATCCAAACAAGTCAACAATGCCTTACAATTGTAGTGATGGCGGTAGTAGTAGTAGTAGTAGTAGTGCAGCCGTTTCCCTGAAAAAGACAGCATCATAATTCTTACCATCAATAACGATATATTGCCTTTTCCTGAAAGCAGCAAGCTGTAACAGTAGTATATGGTAGTGGTAGTAGTAATAGTAGTCACAGTCGTAGTAAGGAATAAATTATTGGTCACTGAATGAATAACAAAATTATCATCTACTACTGCAATAAGTTAACCATTAAAAATCTCAAAACTCAATACTAAAATCAATTATACTATACTTATTATACACACACAAGAACAAAGCAAGATTTTGTAGCTCCGAAGCTCAGGCATAACTACTACTCACACATACAAATAAATACAAACACTATAGAGGATATTCAAAAACACTTTCACTGTCTCACTACAGGAATCAATCAAACCAACTGGTAGTCACTCATAACAGTAAACCCAAAAAGAGAAGAGAAGGGAAGGGAAAATATACAATCCTATGCTCAGACTCAGACTACCTTATTTTTGTATTTCTCAGCTGTCCTATAATATCCAAATGATGTTGTCAAACTTTACTAAGTTATATTAAATCATTAAATTATATATAATTTGAATGACAATAATAATAATAGTAATAATAATAATAATAACAACGATATCAATATCAATTATAACGATTAAAAATTTACATTCTAATAAAGTGTAAGTGACAGTATCGTAGTAATAATAATAATAATAATAATAATAATAATAATGATTAACAACAACAACAATATTGAATTGAAGTAATTAGGTAGTGGATGAACAAACAAAAAAAACATTAACAAAATTTGAATTTTTGTTTAAAGAGCTAGCAACAAGTAGGTGTGAGGGCGTCCCCATGAAAGGCATCCCAGGATATCAACAGCTAACCCAAAGTAGTATGTTGTATTTTTTTGTAACATTAACAACACATTAATAACAGCAGACCTGCCATACACACGTGGAAAAGAAAAATCGGTATTATCAGTATTATTATTATTCCTGAGGCAAGAATGCGCAACGTTGATGGTCGTGAGTAAGTGCCATATAAATGTACATTATTATTATTGTCATTATAACAATCCTTTACAAAATCCTAATTTGGATGAAAATAATCTCTATCTTTTTGATCAGATTGCTTGTATTTTCAAATTATTATTACATCATTAAAACCAAATAGAGCAAAAAAAATTTAGGGAAAATATGTCCACGCTCTTCTATACTCACAAATCAACGTACCATATCAAATCAACGGATCATATTCTCATTTTTAGCTCAGTATTGAGTATTGGTGGTGTTTAAAATTAAAACATTTGACCATGAGCACAATTCCACGCACACAGTTCAATAGTAAAAAAAAAAAGAAATGTGTATCCAGTTGTTTTGTTTGGTTTTTCTTTATATATATAACAGAAAATGGTCCTACAGTGGTGAAAAAGCTTTTCAATAATACAAATTTAATCTGTATGTATGGCAGGTCATTATTGGTAGGTAGGCAGACATCGATAATTTCAAAGAAAAGAAAACAAACAAAAAGCATCAGACTCGGCTCGATTCTATTTTGTACCACCATGTTTTGTTTGATTCAATTCAACCAACGCTCAACAACAAGCGTGTGGGGGAAGGAAAAAGCAGCACAAAAAGGGGTTTATGTGTATATACATATATATATCAATTCATATATATATGTATTCATAATGATCAACTTACTAACATAACGTTGAAGCAACAGCCACGATACGATAGTCGTACACACTATGATAAACACAAACGCAATAACATGTTCAAAAATGACAACACACACACACCACAACATCTCAGGTTAAAAAACCCAAAAAAAATATGAAAAAATCAAACAAACAAAACCTAAGTTTTCAATGATTTGAAATAATATGATATATAACAAGGAACAAGAGGGAATCCACACATTTATGACAACAGCAGCAGTGGGCCTGAGTTTTGAGTGATATGCGTATGCCACCTCCCCTGCTCCAGTGGGTAGTACATAATAATATAATCATTATAATATAATTATTATATATAACAAACAGGAAAAAAACCCCCCCCAAAAATATACATTAACATGAAAAACCCATGGCCCATATATGATGAGGTATGCATGTGAAGTGTAAGGTGACGATGGTAATATTAATTTACGACTGTTATCCAAGTCACAATCAAATCAAATCCCGCAATAAACATACTAATAATAATAATAAACAATCACCTCCCTAAAAGAATCAACAATCTCAGTAAACAAACGGGTGATTGTAACACAGCATTCATAAAAATTTAAAATCTAAAATTATAATTTAAAAGATTTTGTCACCCAAAAACAAAAATTGTTTTAATTTAAAATCAAAAGCAAAGGAATCAATGCAGACTAAAATGAAATTTCAAAATTCAAATCCAGATGATAAAATAATTTAAAAAATAAAAAAATAAAAGTTCATACTCTTCTGACAACTAGTCTAGTAAAAGCATGGAATCTAAAAAATGGCAAGAAAGAAGAAGTGTAAAGGAAAAAAATGAAACCCAAAACAAAATCTAGGCCATGTCAAAATCTAGGCCATGTCAACTCTTTCATTAAATAGCACTCTGTTGTTTTACAGCAATTAATTTGACTTATGTTGTGATTAAATATGACCAAAACCAAACTAATTAGGAGAACGTAAATGCTACCAAAGATGGCAAGACAAAATATCTATCTAAAGAAACAGGTAATCGGGCAGGAGAAAAAAAACAACAAACAATTATATATACGGTACGTATATAATTGATCAAACAGGAACGGTTTTTTTAAATGCCCAAAACTAACAACAAAAACATTGATGCCCAATTTATTATAAATAATGTTATTCTCCAAATGATACTACAACACAGAAAAGTAGGAGATAAAAACAGCAGGAGCTAGAATTTCGACTATAAAAGATTTCAGATTAAAGTCAGTGAAAAACTGGATTATAAAATTATGATACAGCCAGGCCATAAATGATTATACAGATAATCCATGTGTAAAGTCATCCCTTACATTCCAGGTGACGATTCAAACCAGTAGTCGGCTGATGAAAATGGCCCTGCCCGAGCATCAACATAAACATAATTCTTTTCTTGGCTGGATTTCAATTTCAACCCAGTCCTAATGCCATCAAAGTCAATAACAACATTCAATTCCTTTACGATGATAAGTTTTAACGAGTTAGAAATAAATGCTAAAAAGGGAAAAACAAACGGGGAAAGATATGAACCGATGGAAAGAAAAATTTGTCATTCAGATCTCCACAGACAACAATGCTCTGTGCCTATTATAAAAATCATGCTCTTTATACAATGAAAGAATGGATGAACTGAAAATTCTGTACAACGACAGTGCACTCTCTATATATATCTATGTATGTATATGAAACGCAAACTAATACCAAGGAACTCGATCACTGAGCTCTCCGGTAAAAGTAGAAAAGGGATTGAATAATTGAATATTTAAAACTTTAATTTACAAACGAAGTTGTAAAAAATAATGACTTAAAAATACAGAGTTAGCAGAGGGAGGACGAAGTTTAAACCAAAAAAAATATACAGACCTTTCCTTATCAAGTAAAAACAGCTCATTTTACACTTTCTCCTTCTCTACAACAACGCATAGAAAAGAAGAAAGGTAGACGAATAAATGAATAAATGAGACGAAACAAAAATAATATTTGTAAGTCTGTGGTCAATGGTCGAAGAGATTAAAAAATAAATATATATTAACAGAACAGTTTTGTGCTCCAAATGTCAGGTGAAAGATACTATACAGAAAAGACACTTCACTACATGAAACACATTGTGAACAAAGTCAATCCAATTTACGAATTAGTCACCATAAAGTCATCATGCACGTTGAAATAAGAAACCAAGTAACTAAGCTACAATAATATCTGTTTGGATGAAAAGAATGAAAGGCAAGCTCCATCTATCACATGCGCCATGAAGTCATTCATTCATTCATTCATTCATTCATTCATTCATCCATCTGACCACCAATAAGAAAAAGTATGATTTATAAGCTATTAATTCAATAAACATGGAGGGGGAAAAATTATTTAAAACCTTGTGTTTCTTCTCTGATGACCCCCCCCCCCCCCATCAAAGCTACCAATGATACATTACTAAAGCTGAACTGAATAGAGAACCTAACAGTAGTGTGATGTGTGTACCAAATGAGATTCAAAATTCTTGACAGTATATTATTAATTATTAATTTGTTTTAGACTGGATCTAGTAGGCCTACATAAATCTGGTTAAAAATTTTAATACGTTCAAATATTCCCTTCAAACGGTAGAGAAATGGAAAAATATTAAACGAAATAAAAAACTTGTTAAAATCAATCCTTCATACATGATGGTATCTTATCCACATCACTAAAGATACCATTTCTGATTAGAAACATCCGATAAATTCAGTCATTACATAGCAAGCGCGTTCAAAATACAAATACAAAAAGGAGGGGAAAAAAGAAACACAAATACAATTCACAAAGGAAAAACAATTAGAGGACAAACTCTCGCCATAAAAAATTAATAGTGATGATTATAATATGAAATTTTTGTTAAATGAGACAAAAAGCTCACTCAAAACTACTCAAAGTCTACTTTCAAAGCTTAAAAACCCATCCCTGGACAACAAAAATGAAAATTAAAAAAAAAAAATAGTTTAACCTCTGCTTATAATTTAAGAAAATTAAACAGGAAAACACCATTTTTTTAAATATATATGTAAATTATGACAATCTACTCCTCTAAACTATACTTTTCAATATAATTGGAACTTTAAATCTTTTTAAAAAAAGTTCAATTCATGAACAAAAACCATTTCAAATTCGATTCATCACTCCCTACAACCTACGATTAGCAGCAATTGTTCCTCAAAAGACAAATATAATATAAAAATGATAATGATAAATCTATTTTTAAAATAATAAATATTATACCAATTCTAACCCCCATTCGATATGATCAAGATTATTTGCAGAAAGAAAAAAAAGAATTATAATATTATAATATATATGTGTGAATAATAATAATATATATAAAATAAATTGTTGTTTACAAACTAAACCTGCGTTCTCCTACTACAAAGGAATGATACTGCTGCCCATAACATTTAATACTGGCTCTATAATTAGCCACTCAATTCGTCAAATGCATCGCAAACAAACAAACAAATATAAAATAAAAAATATATTTTAAAAAACAAACAAAATAAATCTGAACTGTTTGATCATTGATCTTGGTCAGGGAATGAAATTATTTATATTTTATATGTTGTATCATCATCATGAGACCGACATAAAATTTGATGAAAAATAATTATCATCATATTTGAAAAAGTAGAGCAAAAAATATACACGTCATAAAATTCATTAAACTTACAATTATCATTACCATTACAATACATCAAATTACCATTATCATTATATTTTCTCCTCCTCATCTCAGTGTCACATCCAAGTTCTTTTTAAGAAGCATTTGGAAAATATGACTGACACATTGTACAATTAGAATAATAATTATAATACAAACAATAATAATTTTATTTAAAAGAACTCTTTTTGAACAACAAACAAACACATGCGCTTTAACCACACCATCCAGAATTGCGAATTGATGAATATACATATTTTAAAAATTTCAAATATTGAAATAGTTGTCTTTAATTATTATTTTTTAAATACCAACAAAAAAAACACAAAGAAAAACAAACAACAAAATGAACCAAAGAGATGATAGTGAAATCAAAATCTGATATACAGTCAGCTGCTACCATTGGGAATAAACTACTACTATAATAATAATTGAATTCAAAAAGCACACAAATCAGCACTTTTATATATGATTGAAGAAACAACAAACAAACAAAAAAACTGATTAACAGTCAAAACCTATTGTAATAACGAAATTGGAGAAAATGAGTGCCACCCAATTCACATTGAACTTGAACATTCAAATTGAAAAAATGCAAAATATGTCAAAATGTCAGTGAATTTTTTTAAATTGTAATGGGAAGAATGAAAATTGCCCATATAAAAAAAGTAATGCCAAAATAAAGATTTTAACAAACAGTGAATTATTGTTCCCCATCTTTTGCCGAACCTCGACAACAAGTGCACTAACACTAACACATAACAAGTGTTATTGAATATATATATATATATCATATATATATATTGTTGTATTACAGAATTCATAATATATTGGTGACTTGTTCAGTCCCGTCTTCGATAGACCAGGATTAAGGTACATTATATTGATTGAACTACAGCAGACATAGCAGTTGACGTCGTAGTGATAGTAGTGATACAGACAGAATATAATTGACTTTCTGAGAGAACCAAGGCAGGAAACAGAACAAGAAGAGAAAAGGCAAGAGAAACACAAAATAATATCAAACATTTTAAAAAAATATATAAAGAGATAATACAAGACAAGAACAGAGAACAATATAGATGAGAAACCGAGGAGACAGAAATAGAATATATAAAAACAACAAAATAAATAAATGAAATAGTCACATAATCCTTGGAAAGTCAAGATGTTAGCCAATTCTATGTCGCAAATTTCGATTAAATCAAAATTTGTTGATAAAGATTGTCAAGAGAATTCAAGACAATAATAGCTAGGAGCACTGTTAAGAGTTGGAGCAGTCGGGAGTGTAGAGGAATAATACAGAGAGTCAAAGACGACACACGAGATGAATGAATGATTGAACAATTGAATAAAAAATGAATGAGTAGCCCACCAAGTCAATGGGTTTCTCATTTCACATCTTTGACGGGACTTGTCTGACGATTGTTGTTGTTGTTGCCACGGGAGCCGGCACTCCCGCCTCTGTTGGACTGGAACTTGCTGCTGGGGTGGCCGTTGTGGTTGTTATGATTACCCATTTTACCGCCATGACTGCTGTTGTTGTTGTTGCCGTTGTTAGTGCTGCTGCCACTGCTGTTGTTACTGCTGGAAATGGAGGAGGAAGTGGCGGTGGTGCTGGAGGCAAAGTTGGCGGATGATTGTTGTTGATTTTGTTGTTGCGAGCTCTGCGGCGGCGGCGGGGGAAGGGACAAAGATGCTGGGTCTGAGGGTGGTGGCGGAGGCTGGCTATAGGGCTGATGAAGATGAGGGATGGGCGGGGGAGGTAAGGGGGGAGGGTGCTGCATTTGTTGCTGAATCTGCTCTGGGGTGGGCGAACCTTGAGACATAGAAGCCATCGGCGGCATCCCGTTGGTCGTCCCACCACCATTCATCTTCGACGGGGAGACAGAGCGCTGGTCGGCGTAGCTAGGGTACCCGTTGTCTTCATGATATCCATTCATGTATCCGTTTTGGTATGTAGATGAGCCTTGGGTATGGTGATGCTGCTGGTGGTGGTGATTGCGGTGAAATCCCCCGCCCTGGTGAGAGTTCAATCCTGAGTGGCCGTTGGTGGTGCCGTTGGTCATGAAGCTTCCTTTCACGCCGTAATTCTTCCCGTAGTAGTGAAATCCACCACCACTGCCGCCCCCTCCTCCTCCATTCCCGCCACGCTTGTGGTGGGGAGAGTGAGCAGACTTCCCTTTGCCGCGTGGCGAGCCGTCGTAAGAGGAGCCCGGGGAGGT
Organism: Dirona pellucida; assembly: GCA_030265205.1. NCBI lineage: Eukaryota > Metazoa > Mollusca > Gastropoda > Nudibranchia > Dironidae > Dirona > Dirona pellucida. Next base: position 8,577 of record JARDUL010043286.1, on the reverse strand, counting down.
GCTGTACATGTTGTAATGCATGGTGCCATTTATACGTAATGCTGTGGAGAAGCGATTGGTCGAGCCATCCGCGCAGTATCCTGGAATATGAATTTCAGATGAGTTGAGGGGGTGGGCCATCATGGACTGCTTCTTCTGGTAAAGCTCGCGGGCACTTTCCACCATGTCCTCGATGTCCAAATGGTCCGTCTGGCTGTTCATGGTGCCAGAGTTTTGATCTTTCTTGGCCACAACATGGTAGGAACACTTGAGATCACCAAACCTGTGGACAAATTAAACACAACAATATAAATATCTACATGATGTTATTAATCCCTACAATTTATTCCACAATGACCCCAATGACCCTTCTATCGAAATAAAATAACGGGAACATCTGCTTACGTTGTCAGCTCTAAATTATGTCAAAAGTTGTGAGGTCAGCATGAGATTAAAAAGAAGATGTAAATGCATGAACGATAAAAGTTAAAGATAAGTTTATAGTCCTGTATCCATCACAGACTTTACATCCATAATATACTAACAATATCAAGAGAGGAAAATCATGTGAAGAGCCGAAGGAAGTAATGTCAAGTCTAGCACTGCCAGGATTTAGACTTTGGACAGCTTGACCTCAAGTCGAATAGCCTAATCACTCAGGCCACATCACAATAAGAGACCCTAAAAACAATGTCATTTCAAGCTTCAGGACAGGATTTGACCCATGAACAGACTTTTGTAGAAACATGACAGATAGAATGCAATATATCTGTGGCATTTGCGGATACCATTTGACTCACTTGACTGGGCTTATCCGGGGTAAGAAAGGGGTAGAATTAATTCTTAATTTTACCTGGGCAGCTACCTCAAGTCTTTAGAAAGAAATCCAGTGCTTCCACAGGTGTTTGAACCCACCACCTCTCGAACCAAAGCTTCCCCAAATTAATAAAAATTAATCTCCTCTACTTCTTTAGGTAATGACCTAACGTGTTTGCTGGAAGACCTGCCTTCATGAATAAAATATTTAAAAAATTTGGAGAACATAATTTTATGATCATATGTTAAACATATTGAATCATCGTATAATTCAAAGTCCAGTGACTGACAATCTAAGATATTTTTTCCTTCATATTTTATATATTAGTATTAGCCACACACAAAAAAAAATATATTGGTTAACCAAAACGGTTTTCTTCTTACTTGCACACAACTTCTTTCGGGTCCACCCACAGTGTCAGCTCCATAGGCAGGTTGAACTCAGAGATACACACGCCCACCTGGTGGCAGACCCTCTCCAGCAAAGGATCCAGCGGTTCCTCCGGGCAGATCCGGATGCATCTGTATGCCTGGCCCTTGGTGGGGCAGCCCTCATGCCAGTGGTCTCGAAACCTCTCCAACAGGGTCTCTGCTAGGTTTGCGTTGAATTCTTGCACCTTCTCCTTTGCGATTTTCTCATGGCTGAGGAAAATTCGCGACAGGAAATCTGCTGCCGCATCGATCTCTTCTTTCATTTCAGGCTTTGGCTATGGTGCATGCCCTTCAGCTTTGTAATATGTTGGGTCAGTCGCCTTCGCCTCCACGATGATGCTTTGAATTTTGTGTGGACAAATGATGTCCGGTGGGTTTTTTTATATTAGAAAACAAAGACGGTTTTTCCACCTTGAGTCAGCCTTCAGAAAACGAGGGCAGAGCCTTTGAACTGTTGATGTTTACACGTATCACAAGAGTGTCAAATTTTCATATATCACCACAGCATAAAAGCAACATTTGTCTTAAAGACACAGATTAGGCTCCATTGATGATGGGGACTGCTAGGATCTCAGGGACGGTCTAGGACACTGTGGTGTCATCGCTGCAAGACAAATATAAAGAGACAACTTATTATTGTTCATTCGTGATGATATTGGGACCGGAGTTGGGACCATCATGAAGTATTAACACTGCATGGCAAAAATGAGAGAAGGTAGAATTGTAAGCTACGTTGTTATACAAACAATACCAAATGTAACATAAGCTCACTTGTTTAAAAATTTGCAAAAATGTCCTTACTGCCCAGATTCCAAAGACAGTAGTTTACAGGACTCATTTTAGATACCAAATCCAAACAACCAAGCCTATTACTATTACTGTCTGTGGCATCTGTGGCAGCCAGACTGTAATTAACTTGAAATACATATAATTTGCATTACTTCCAGAAGAAGACAATTTTTTCCTCCCCAAATATAATATTACTTCATGACAACAATGTTAACATACGATGACGATAGTTGACAAATTTACTTGTTTCACACGGAAAATGGCTTTTATTCCAACGGAATTCTCTATAATTTCACCTCTCTTTCAAAAGTTGTCAGAAAACTAAACAACAAAACAAATAATTGAAAAAATAAACAAAAGAACTCGCCTTTCCTTTGATGGGCATAAAATATAAAATCTATACTGAATATGAAATTAGCAGTGAAATATAATTGTGTCATTGCTGGTGAATTTCCTGATAGAAATTAATAACCTATCATTACGGCGACCGGGTCGTCTACATCCAACTACTGATCTGTGAGTAAGCATTTAAAAATGACTCTAAATCTGAGGATCCATATATTAGAAATGTAAGGTCAGTTCTCAAATTTCTCCTAAAGGAAAGAATGGCTTGGCACTGCTAAATTTTTGCACTTGAAAATGTTCCAAACCTTTCTAATAGTAATAGAGGCGGGTGGGGCAACTCCCGCTTCACTTCGGAGTCACTGATTCTCGACTCTCCAAGACCAAGAGTTGAAAGAATCGACTCTGATTCTCCAATCCTTTAACACAGACTGTTCAACTCGCAGATTCAACTAATGTTGGACAACTCGGCTCATAATGGGGTTGAGTTGAGAATCGTTGGGGGTCAAGATAATGATGCGGTAAATCATCATTGGTGGGTATGTAAGTGATAGAGAGAGAGCATGTGTAGCATAGTTGTGTGTTCTCCCATAACACACACTGTGAGATGCAATGTCTTTCATCGTCTTCAGACAGAGAGTGGCTTTGTGTGTGTTTAGTGGGGAGGTGGGTGATATTTTTGGGTTGTTTTTTTGTTTTGTTTCGTTTGTTTCTTAGACGAAAACAGTAAATGAAAAAATAACACACACGCTAATCTAAATCTAGCTTTAAATTTGTGTTACTTGAAACAAGGAAAATAATGCTTATATTAATAATTAATACTAGTATCATTTACTAGCTCTAGGCTCAATACAATAAGTTTACTGCCACTTCTACTATCCTTAGCTTATTCTGATGATATGCCAAAATTCAGACTTGGACTATGTGAATTTGGGATTGGTTTCAAGGCAATTGAGACAGTATTAGTATTCATACCATTAGTATTAGTATCCCCATACAAATAATCTTAGGACTCCCCATCACTTGATGGTTTATTGAATTGGTTTTAGAAACTGACAAAAAATAATTTGGCTTAAACGTAAGAAGCTTTGTTACTTTGTAATAGTAATAACATTAATGTTCCTTAATATTTCACTAATCACTAAGGTGCATTTGTATGGCAATCAGAAGGTAGGGAGAATGCTGAAATGGATAAAACCTCAATACAATTGATCCATATTACAGTTATCAGTTATTACTAGCACTAGTAGTTAGTAGTAGTAGTAGTAGTAGTAGTAGTAGGCACTACCAACCAAACCCCTCAAAATTCAAAATCAAAAGCTGTGTTTGAGTTTGAGAGTGTCATACCTAACACTTTACTTTTACACATTTAGTTGTTTACTGGATTACTGGTGCTTGAGGAATTTGAACAAAGTCAAAAAGGTGCAATCTAAAAAAAAGTAGCATGGCTTTCAAATAATTTAATTTACTTTAAATTTAAACAATCTACACTACAAAAGTACATGTCTACCAAATCTTTAATCATAGCGCTGCCGTTGGGACTTGGACTTGGACGTGGATACATTGAAAACAAGGTATTCATATCATTTCATCCAGTTCATTTCCAATCAATGACAATTCAATAAACCCCAAGTCCAAGTCACCAAGCAAAAAACTGACAAATACCTAATTGAAATTGTCCTAAAAGCCTAAATAATACTAATAATAATAATAATATACTTCTATACTAATGGAATTTATCCAACATCCATCTCAATTCTTGTGTGTGACCACTACACTACTGGCAGGTCTGACTCAGTCTGAGTCTGAGACTATCGAATCATACTATTCATCATATAGACTACATAAAAACAGAGGGTAGAAGTAATAGAAGTAGAAGTAGAAGTAGAAGTGAATAAGTGACCTGATACTTATATTTATATATACTAGTAGTAGTAGTAGTATTATTATAGTACTACTACTACTACTACTATTAACTACTAACTACTACCATTTACCATTTACAGCAAATTGTCAATGTTTACATTACATTTAGATGATCACAGCACAAAATAAACAGATCAATTTCTCACCATTGACTAGTAGTAGTACTAGTAGTAATAGAGTGTTATTGTTATTATTACCTTAATATTATTATTATTATATAATTGCAATCACTTGCATAATAATAATAATAACAGAAGCACTGAGTTTCAGCAGTAACAGTAACAACAGTTAACAGTAACAGTAACTATTCATCAATGTGCCCCCTTATACTTAAAGATTCAATGCCCTACAATGCCATGGGAATATTATGAAGACTGAAGAGGGCATTCTAGCCAAGGCTAAGACTAAGAAGGGAAAGAGTAAGGCAAGGAGTAGGCTTAGCTTCCCCCCCTCAACAAGCCCAAGATGTAAAAACCCCATAAAACGAGGCCATGCCATCATTATAAAGGCAAAGGGGAAAAAAGCCTCGAAAGATCACGAAAGATTTTCAAAAGGAAAACATGTTAAATCGCCTACTTTCACATACAAATCAAAATATAAGTCACTTGTTTCAAATAAACATCACATGGAGAAGAATATACCAACGTGAATTCCAAGAACAGGGTTAACCAAGTGTCCCCTCCACAACAAAGACTGCGCAATTGGCACGAAAATAGAAACGTCCGCCATGACGGTTGTCGAACATTTGGCTCAAACCGCATTGGCTAATCCTTATTTCACAAGCTATACTCGAAAATAATGAAAGATAGAGTGGATAGTCTTTTGATATAATGTTCTGATTATCAAATAATAATAAGTAAATCAATACTTACAAAGGGGAGAATTAGGAAAATAGAACTGAAAAATATACCCCGATTGGCCAGAAGAGGAATGTTTTCCTTATGAGACATAACTGACCAATGAAAGCATTGTTAGTAGGTTGGAGCGCCGCCTGTTCGGCAAATTCAAGGTCATCAAGAGTTACTGTTCGTTCCTGCGCCCTGTATTTTCTATTGTTAGTGCGCCGTTCGATATTTTTTCAGCATCGAATACACTGAAGTGCTGGAGGTGAACTTGCAAAAAATAGGTTCAGTTTGAACCAACTAGGTTTTCACCTACAGTTGAAAAAGCGGTTGAAAAGGTCGAGGCTAAATAAGTAGCTTATGAAATTAATAATCTATCTGTCAAACGATGTTTCCCTATTTCCTATATTGATTTAGATGTGAGATTCATAAGCTGAGTACTTCCAATTTGAGTATTTATTTTCCTCAGTGCTAAGACGAAGAAAAACGGTGACGCATTGGGAAATAGAAAAAAAAACCAAAACAAACCCCGGCAACAACCAAAACAGGGGACGGCAAAATCAAAGGCTTGAGGGTTGGGTCGAGGTGGGGGGGTGAGTGGGTAGGGTGTTCAAGTATTGACAGCTTTTGAGATTGTGTTTCGTCTGATCAAGCGGTGATGATTAGGATAATAATAGTAATATTAATGATGATAATATTGATAATAATGATAATTATAATTATAATCATAATGATGATAATAATAATTACATAGGTAATAATATAATAATAATTATAATAATATTAATAATAATAATGATCATAATAACAATAGTAATAACAATAATAATAATGATTCTTTCTTTCTTTATCATTTCCTTTCTACCTAATGATAATAATAATAATGATGAGAATATTAATAAATCTAACCTTTGATATATCCATGATGCATAATATTATAATGACTATCACAATGACACTAAGGTGTTATGTAGCTATTACTAAGGTCCAAATAGAATGACGTCACCAAATAGAAGGAACAAAATAATAATAGGGGACCAAAGTTAAATAGGTAATATTTATGTAAACGCTTGTTTGTTTGTTATCTGTTCCCTTTAGAGCCGTGATTAAACAGTGTAGGGACCAACGCTGTGTCAGGCCGAGGACAGTGATTAAACAGTGTAGGGACCAACGCTGTGTCTGGCCGAGGACAGTGTAGAGGCAGAAGGCATATATATATAGATGATGCGCAGACCCAGGTAAAACGTACCCAGGTTAAGTCAAAGTCGGTGCCTCAATAGTACACATGGCCTGCTCTATAGAGCTAGAAAATCTATGGATCAAAGTTTTTAAGACAAGCAGGAAGATTAGCCCACTGTGCTATATGTAAATGCAATAGTAATGAAGGTGACATGCTAAAGCTATGCAGACTTGAGTGAAAATCGGAATATGTAAATTGCTTCAATGATTGACAGCACAAAACAGCGACGTTTCGACCAACAGGCCTTTGTCAAGCGACAATTAACAATAAACAATAAACAATCACAAGTAAAACATAGTTGGGGCTGTATGGGGTGGGAGTGGGAGCGTGGGGGAGCGAGGACCTGAAGATCAGAAAACAATATTATTAGTTAGTATTGCTTTAGGGGTCAGGTAAACAAATAGAAGAGAAAAGCAGTCTATACAATATCATTGTTGTTACATACAACAAATAGAAGAGATAAGCAGTCTATATAATATTATTGTTGTTACATACAACAAATAGAAGAGATAGGCAGTCTATACAATATCATTGTTGTTACATACAACAAATAGAAGAGAAAAGCAGTCTATACAATAGCATTGTTGTTACATACAACAAATAGAAGAGATAAGCAGTCTATGTAATATTATTATTGTTACATACAACAATTAAAAAACAATGCAACTATCTGAAACATGATTGTGATTAAAATTTAGCAAATCAGATTTAACTCGAACTCGAAATGATAGTAGGATTCCGAAACAAATTCTAGAATGTAGGCAACAAGGTAAATTATCAAGAGGTAGACCAAAGAAAGTATGGCAAGAAACAATATCAGAGGTTAATAGGACAAGATCGTTAGGAGGTTTTCCCCAGCAACTTAACCTTGCTTTTCGGGAAATACCGAAAACAAATCATGAGATTCTTTATTCACCATTGGAAAGTTGTTTGTCACGGTCATTTTTATTCACTATAGACCTCGGGGAAACGGAAAACCCATCCAACGGTTTTGACCTATGGAAAAGAGGGGATTCGGATGAAAAGAGGAAGACTCATGATAGAGATCAACGGCGAAGGTTTGTCCGCCTTTAACCTTACACCAAAAGGTAGAAAGGAAATTGTTGAAGAAAGAAAGAAAGACCCAGCTTTCTGAGGGTTAAAGGTCGTGAAAGCTATGAGAGCCTGTACGTATACGGACCCATCTGAATCTATCAGCATCAAATATCTGCCTAGTGGGCTGATCCCCTGCTTGCCTTAACGATTGCAATCTTGATCCATAGATTTTCCAGCTCTGTATTATCAGGCCATGTGAACTATATAGTAATAGTGGGGCACAGACTTGTACTTAACCTGGATACGTTTTACCTGGATCTGCGCATCAATGTCTTATTCTGTCTTATATACTGTCCTCGGCCAGACACAGAACTGGTCCCTAAACTGTTTAATCACAGTTCTAAAGGGAACAGATTGTACATTGTCCTCGGCCAGACACAGAGCTTGTCCCTAAACTGTTTAATTACGGTTCTAAAGGGAGCAGATAACAAACAAAATCATATTATATATGACACTAACACTAACACTAACACTAACACTAACACTAACACTAACACTAACACTAACACACAGTAGCAATAGCAAACATCAATTGTGAGGTCTACCACACGTTAACCACTTCACACCCAAAAAAAACAAAACCACACTTTTTAACAAGTGTATCATATTTTCTATTCCATTTCCATTGACATTGATTTTGATATAACATAATAACCTCCCCAGGCTCCAAGACAACGCCACACTCAAATCACCCCACGACCTTGAACAGCTGATATGAATTGCCCACAACAGAGACCACTGGCGAATCCTCTCCTCAGCAGAAATCAGGAAAGCAGCCACGTCGTCCCGGCCAGACAACTAGGAAGCGGAATGGCTCAAGTCAGTAAGTAATAATATATATATTATTATATCATAATAAGATGGTGGCGCAGTGGCTAAGTCACTCGCCTTTGACTCTAGAGGTCACGGGTTCAATCAAACCCCTGTGGAAGCAATGGTTGTTTCTCAAGACCTCGATCCCACTTTGCGGCGCTGTACTGCGACTCACGCCTGGGTGATTCCGGTCTTCCTTCGGAAACGACCCTAAAGACAAATTCCCCCCCCTGGGATGAATAAAGGGAATTTATTATTATTATTATTATTATTATTATTATTATTATTATTATTATTATTATT
>JARDUL010043176.1:0-12467 GCA_030265205.1 Dirona pellucida | reverse complement strand
ATATATAACAGTATGATATTATTGTTACGATATGCAAAATGTTATCCAAACAGCATCTTGTAAAAAACTTGCGACCTCCTTTGATGCTATAAAATTTGATCAAATATGAGAAATGACTGAAGTCAAAAAGACTCTTACTTAAGAAAAAAATAAATCAATTAACCATGTTTAAACGAATTTCGACTGATTCACATGACATGATAATGAACACCAGCGGTTCCCAAATTGTGGTCCACAAATCCCTGAGGATCCACGACAATAATACTGGGGGTATGTAGGAAATGAGATAAAAAAAACCAAGTACAACAGACAATAATAATCATTTCATCATAAATCAATAAAATCAAACCATTAACACAATTTAATGTGAAGAGTGCGTCATGTTGTCCAAATGAATGAACTTTCCAAATAATTTTTTTGCAAGCAAAAATAACATTTATGGTATATAACATTTATGATTATTCAGGATTGTGTGAATAAAAAGACGAATTGAAGGCTAAGCACCATTTAGAAGCCTGTTGATTTTAATAAGAAAAATGTAACAAATCCAACCATTGTGTAAGTAAACTTTGGGATAGATGTAAGGTTGAGTTTCTCTCCACTGGCGTTGGTGGCTGAGGGTATTTGTTAAGAGGTCGAGAGGACCCCAGTTCGAATCCTGACAGCGCTAGGCTCTCAACGTTGAGTCCTTGGGCAAGACTCTTTACACGATTTTCTTCACTTGACTCTGGTGTGAATGAGTACCTGGCTACAGGCTAGTACAATGCGCCTAACAGGCCGTTTTATTGTATGCTCCCTTGGGAGTTGACAAGGACTATGGCCTGCAGGGGGATAAATCATGTGAAGTCTGTGAATCACCTGTTCTTGAATGGAGATACGGAACTGTAAACTCATCTAAATCTTTATCTTTGATTAGAAAACTTGATCTGAATATAATAGCATTTCTATAATATTCAAATTTGTTGTTTTTTTTCTTCAAATATAGAAACACTATATTCAAATCATTGATAAGATTTTTTGTGGAGAGTACATCATGCAGTCTAAATCAATCAACTTTCAGCTGGAGGCAGAAAAATACAACGGAACATTATTTAACATCATAATTTCACTTTAAACATGCGTTTTGAAATCTAAGGAAACATTTAACTATTTCATTAAAATCAAGCGTCTTAAATGGAAGTTAGCTTGATTGTCAACTGTTGCATGTATATATTAAAAAAAGCACATATGCCAAAAACGGAACAACACACCATTTTTTTGGGTGGTAATTACGCACTACTACGAATCATCAATACTTCAAAACCAAAGAATGAGACACCTTCATAAACTGTGTATTAAGTTTCTTTGTTGCCTATATTAAGTATAACTATAAATCTCAATGCATTCTTTTACATGTAGTAAAGGAATATACAGATATCTTTTGCCAGCACTTACCTCGCTTTACCTCTTCATTTATCAACTTGCCCGCTCGTATTTTACAATTGCTACGAGTATGTCACTCAAAATCTCAGAACACGTTTTAGACAACACAAAGTAGGTAATCGCATCATTTTACCCCTGGATTGTTGACAAGCGCTTATACATCTAATTAGATGCTTGGAGTGAGATCCTATGCAAAAACGTCCACTTTATCGAACTCGTCTAATTCTGAAGACCAAAATTCCACTGAGGATGAAGTAAACGGACGTCATGATAAAGAGGATGACATAACCCAGGGCCATTTTACAGTTGACCTTTTCAAAGCCATCCAAGACCAGGCCCCCAAAGGGTGTAGCCAGTGCCTGTGGGAGGACCAAAGCTTGATGCCACACAGCAATGTCCTTGGCCTTGTCACTGTCCTCGGGGAGGACGTCCATCACAAGGGCAAAGTCCACAGACTGGTACGCTCCAAATCCCAGGCCTGAAAAAAATAATATAGTTAGATAAGAATCTAGGATATGATGATAGGTTTTTGTTTTTTTACAAGGCCTCGAAAGAAGCAACATCAAAGGCAAATGAAACAGAAAAAGGAGCATGAAAATATTACTATAACATATCATAAGCAAAAATGTAACACAGCATTCAGCTTAATAAAACAAATGGAACAACTGTGTTCATATTTCAGATTCTATAATTATTATGTTAACTAACCATCAATTCACCTGATCATAATCATCTTTAAAGCTTAAAATATAATTAAAAAGTTCATTTTTTGTCTTTCCATGGCTCTGACATAGAAATATTGAGAACCAACATAAAGTTAACCTAAACACTAAAGCTAATAAAATTAAAATTTACCATTATTTTATGGCAACAAAATTGGATGAAACTATCAATTCTTTACGTAAGTGAAATATATAATATATACATATACATCTATACAGACAAGATAAAATAAATATAATTTCACATTGAGATTTCTAATATGCAGAGCTTGAAAAATGACGAAACAAATGAGGTTCTCATTATCAAATCATTAATGGTTTAAACTCACCTATAATGAATGCCATGAGAGCGGCAATGACGAAGGCATACTCTCCACCAAGGAATGCTAGAACAAAGGATCCTACCCCCATCATGAAGGCTAGAAAGAAAAATTTATAATATAATCATTTTAGTATTGTTAATGAATTCGAAAGCTTTCATACAAAATGAAAATTTGCACAAAGAAGTAATGTTATAATTTGCACATTAAGAATAATAATGTTTTGAAATCATGTGTCTTCTTTCGGATCCCTGTCTGGTCGAGGCATCAGTTACTTAACTGTTCATTTCTTTCCATCAGTGTCAATATTTGCCATAGGAGAAAATCTCCTCATGTAAGATAGATATATTATAAGTATGAAACGAATTTTCGACCTAACAAATAAATAAATGCAATTTAGATAGTAATAGCCCAAAATATGATATTATAGTAGTATTAAAGGGATAGGTTATTCCAAACAGATGCTCTTCAAGATTATTTCAAGTCATAATGTAGTATGGTACAGTTGCCACTATCCAAATAAATACAGAGATAGTAAGTAAATAGTAATTTATATAAAAAATACAAGGAAAAATAATCTATGACTATTCAATCTATTCCAAAATATCATGATATAAAAACACTCACATGCTATAGCCACAATGACTTTACGATATCCAGACTTGTCGGATGCAATCCCAAATATAATGGAGCTGAAACATTCATAATGATAAAACTTAATTCCAAAGCATGTAGTAGATTAATAATAATAATAATACTAAAACTACTACTACTACTACTAATAATAATAACATTAATAATATCAATAATAATAGTAATAATAATAATATTAATAATAATAATAATAATAATAATAATAATAGTAATAATAATAATATTAATAATAATAATAATAATACTATCACTACTACTACTACTAATACTACTACTACTACTAATAGTGTAGGTACATTAAATATAGCCCTTGTACGCGATCATCGCCATGCTCTAAGCGCTTTAAAGTAGCACATTTGCCTTGGGAAGACAATGGAACTAGCAACACTTAATATGCTGTTAAGGCGCGAATACAATTTTGGACAAGACAATGCTGCTTACAATTACAACTGAGATTATCATTAGAAAATTTTTAAGAGGAGATGTTAATCTTATCTACGAAACCTAAATGATTCACTGATAGAAATGTTTGAAAACAGTTCAAAGACACAATTTGAGCTAGGTAGATTTGTAAAAAGACTTTTCTAGTGGAATGATTCTGCTATCCTGAATAAGTGATTGACTATACCAGCTGAAATGATACACTGTTAAAAATTAATGATCTTGAAGACAGAAGCTTTAACAGCAAAACAATTTTCAGACTCATTTAAAATATTTGACAGAATCATGAGTTGTGTCATTATTTGCATTGTAATTGTATTATTGTTTTCAAAGGGAACAAACCCCTGTGTGTTTGTGTAAAGTTAGATTTTGTGAATTACTGTCCTTGAAGCAGTTGCAGAAATGAAATAATTTGTGTGTACCAAGCATATTCTCAGTCAAATCATTAAAAATTACTTAGGTTAAGAACCCCATCAGCGAACACTGATTCTTAGAAAATGAAATAATATATTCATATACACAGGTACTTTGAGGCCTCCAAGACATATTCATCCTAGATCCATTATCATAGTACTATGATATACCTCTTAGTCTTGCACAGTATCCAGTTAAACTAACATATTGAAGAAGCTCTTATGTATGTCAAATCAAAGTAGAAAATACTAAAACTGCTGCCTGATATCAATATTTTGAATCTTTCTGAAGGCGGTACCATGGCAGGCAGATCATACACTATGAAGTTATTATTATTATATTTATATTTCAATTTTTACAATTAACAATTTAGTTTTAAAATCTATTCCGATGAGTTACACATGTATAATTTCTGAAAGGATTAATCAAGTATAATTGAATTGAATTAAATTGCATTGAGACAGGTGAAATTTGGAACTGTGCCAATCGCTTATTCTCAACTCATAACATTAATAAATGCTTTAATTTAAAAAAAAAAACTATAGCGGAGGGACGGGACTCTGGGCAGGACACGACACCAGACAACTTGGCACTAGCAGCTTGGTTTGGTTCGTCAGACAGTGGTGATTGATTCTAACCGACAAAACACGGTTTTTGGTCGGTTAGATTACATCACCACTGTCTGACGATCCAAACCAAGCTGCTAGTGCCAAGTTGTCCGGTGTCCTGTCACATCCAGAGTCCAATCCCTCCACTATACCTATATATCATATTATATTATATTTACCTGAAGGCGGCAGCAAATAACAAGGGCAACAGCAGCAAGGCTACAGCAGTGGTAGCGGACCAGCAGTTTGGTAGTGGAATGACGTCTCCCAGCCAGTATTCTAAAAATCTGGAATAGGAACAGATTCATTGTAGATACATTACTTCTTTGATCGTTCTTCTTTGCTACTATATCCATTGTTTTGAGTGTATTTCAACAGGATAGTTAAAAGAGATTATTTACAAGTTTTAAAGGCAGAAATGAGTTATTTGAAAGGGAACAAAAAATGAATTGTCACTTTATAATTTTATAGTTTTTAAGTTAATTCCATTGGCATAAACAATCACAAATATGATTTTAAAATAAACATAGGCCTACTGGATACAAAATCTCCGATTTCAACCTCCCACTTACCCAGTGATAGTTGCAACACCTTGTTGCATTAGGAATCTTGTGATGAATACCCACCTGAAGTCATGTTCTTGAAAATAAAAAGGTAGAGAAAGGTTTTGTTTTGCTTCATTCTTTTGAGATATAATATCTTGCTATATCAGCTGAGTGCAGTGCCCCCTACCCCTACCCACCTATGAATCACATTTTATCTCTCTCTCTGCCTCTCTATGACTCTCTCTCTATGTCTCTCTCTCCCTTTCTTTATCATCTCCCTCTCTCTCTACTCATTGTTTCAAACACAACTCCTCAATCACAGAATATAATCAAAATAGGTTATTCATTCATGGGCTGCATGTTATCAAACCTACATAATAACTAAAACTTTAAGGAAATGATGCCCCACTTTAAACAACAAAATGATTTCAAACAAGTGTTACCTTTAAGTGGAGACCAAAATCCTATGAAAATGAGCCGACAACCTGCAAGGATGGATGGACAAAATCAAACATTTTAAAGGTAAACATTCATGTATTCAACACATGACCATTAATAGAGTGTAATTTATCAATACTACATCTGCATATATATTTGTGACAAAGTGACTTCTTTCTGTCAAAACTATCTACAAACCTGTTTACAACTTACAACAAGAAACACTCTTGCCTTCACTCAATATGTATCTCTTTATAAATGTAAAAATGTGGTATATCTATGGATATATTATGATTATATACTAAAATGTTGACAATAGTCATTAAACTCATTTCATGAATTATATCCTCTTACTGATTAAATATCGAAAAGTGACAAAGTCAGAGTTATTCCCCCTCATTATTGCCCTTCACAAATTCATAGAGACAAAGATATTCCATGTTTTTGAAAAGTGGTTTAAATTATCCTTTTAGTTCAGTCTGGATAAAACATGGGAAGCAGGCTTGTGATGTCTTCATTAATTTGACTTACTAAGTTTTTCTAATTCTTTGTCTCCCTTTGGTACTATCTCTGTCGTGCTGAAGGTCGTGATTAGAACACACACAACGAGCACACCGATGATGAGGGCATACATGCCTAACACGCCAATGTGCTGAAATGGAAAATTGGTGGATGATATCATTAGAATGGAAACGAGTACGGTCAAGAACATTAATACAAGTTTGTGACTCTGTTTTCACACAATTGACTAAAAGAAATGTCTTCTTTACATTTCATATGCTTTTATTGTTCAATGGTGCTTACATCAGTTTGGTTCATTTGCCATCTTAGCATCTTCACTTTACACACGTGTTGTCTCTACACTCATCATCTATGCCTGCCAACTTATGACTTTTCATACATTCGATACAGATTAGACTGGTACACTACATTTGCATAATGCTGGTGAATAATGAGACAAGAGGCTGATTTGACAGGCTGAGGACAACAGAGAGAGTCTCTACCAAATGTTCCCACCAACCAACTGAAGATAGAGTGATATAAATATAATAATGTCATTCTAAAAGGTAAATCAGAACAATGATAGAGTAAAGTTAAAACTATTTAACATACAACAAATTGTTTGATGCTGAATTTTGTTGTAAGTCCATAAAAGCCTATAGGACCTTAGGAAAAAAAGGGAAAATCCTTTAGAGCACTCAGGCCCTCGAGAACCAGTGCATATCCCAGCTTCCTTAGCGCCAGAGATCTTACAATAGGATTAAAATCTCTGTTAGCGCGAAGTGGATAGATATCACTATTCTTCATATCCGATCACAAACATGATAATACAGAAATTAGAATAACTCACTGTGAAACTGATCCCTGCAAGGGCCCCAGAGACGTTACCAAGTAGAATCATGGCACCCATCATCCCAGAGTTAAAACCTGAAACAACAAGTTAAACACTGTAAGGCGCCTCGTATAATATTGTCATAAATCGTCAAGTTTTACCTCAAAAGTCGTACTGGTACTAAGAAAGCTGTAGATGAATGGGACTGAATGAGGACAATGAAGTAGCTAAAAATGCTTAGTTTGAATATCAAAATGTCCTTCACCAACACAGGACAATAATGAATAAGCATTTGTTTAGGCAGAGATCTATGTTACTCGGGGACAAATAGCCAAATGATAGTTAAAATTCTCTATGTAGTTTTTAACCACTTTCCACTTCTATCCAAAACAAACTTAGTACTTTTTGCCTTAGACACAAATCATATATAGGGGCTACATCTGTTAAGTAAACCCTTATGTGCCTTTATTGAACTTGGTTTCTGTAACATGAAGCAGACAAAGTGATTAATAATAGTCACTCTCTGGATAGGACGCTGGTCCATCGCAGATTACTCCTCCCCCCCCCCCACTCACAATTTTTACACCTAGGTCAAATGTGTGTATATATATGTTACATGTATGTGTTACGTGTATGCGTTATGTCGTACCCCTTTGTGACGGGTGGGACTTGTCGGCAACCAGTGCGTTGAATGGGACGGCAACAGCGGCTTGTGACGAGATGACTAACAGGAAGAAGACGATGTACAAGCCTGAGGGAGGAAAAGAATATGTTAAAAGAATAAAATGGTCCAAACGATTAAGATAAGATCAGATATGGTAAAATAAGATAAACTAAACTTTGTTCTTATATAGTGAAAAGAAAATTTGCTTTTTAAAACATGAATATTCAAGACATTGAAAACTGCACATATACAGTAAGATGTGAATCAAAGCTAGTTAGAAGAGATAAATTGATTTTGATCATCATATTCTTATTATTATTAGGCGCTCGACATTAATTTTTTTTTCCTTACCAGGTATAATAAACAGACTGCATAGAAGAAAAAAAAATATAAGCCTAGAGATGCACACAAAGTGGGAATAAAGAAATAATTATACTTACATGTTACCTATCACAACTGTTCAGTATGAACGGTATATGTTTGACATTTTGAGATGTTGGTGTCGCTAAACCAAGCAAAAGATCGCATATTTTTTCAATAATTTGAAAATCAAAACACATTTAAACTATTCTCTCAATTTGCGCGGATGTACCTTCTGCACCGAACTGACGTGACATGTCTCATAATATGCTCATCTCTGACTCACCCAGATTCCCTGATGTTTCATCCTCTGTAGATCTGGATTGGTCATTGAGGCGGGGCATGATGACACCGTGGGTGTGGCCTGACAGGCTACTTGACTCCTCCCCATCAAGAGGCGGCGGCAAAGTCTTATTCCTGAACGACCTGCATCTTTTCTCCACAAGATCTACTTCACAATGCATCTGGGGAAGGAAATAAATAATGACAGTATGTGGTGTGAGCAGAGATATAACATATACCTGTATATTTATTATCATCATTATTGTCACTATAACTATCTTTCTATCATCACTACAAAGACCATCACCAGCATCATCATCATGTTCATTGTCGTCATCATCATTATCTTCTTCAGTATCGTCATCAACACCACCACCACCACCAACAACGACAAAATGGCAGCAGCAACACTAAGAAACGATAACACCATCAGCAAACAACACCAACACCACCACCACCACCACCACCACCACCAACAACAACAAAATAGAAGTAGCAGCACCAAGAAACGATAACACCATCAGCAAACAACACCACCACCACCACCACCAACAACGACAACAACATCAATCAATGGCGGATGGTACACGACATGTCTTGTCCGTTAATGTCGCGTCTTGTGTCTCCGTATGGCCTCTGGTTTTCAGCCAGTCTAGCCTACTACTTACTACTATTACTGCTGCTGCTGTTGCTGCTGCTGATAATCAGCTGCCATCGGGTTACAGAAATATGTCATAAAAAACAGTGAACAAATCATGCTCTTTATGGCCACAGGACCACAGACGTAATGTGTATTAATAGAACCCTACAGGTAATATCTTTGCACAGGCCGATACAATAACGACCATAATACCATTACACACCCACTACATTACGATGTCGTCAGTGATGACGTAATTAATAACAACAAGACGTTGCCAACTGGAAAGAAAACAAAAGAATTATAAACAGTGAATCAATCATACTCTTTGTATGCCACAGGACTAACACAATTACGACTGGCTACACGTACACCATTGTTATTGTTATGGTATCAGTATTGACGTAATTATAACAACAAGTTGCCAACTGAAAAAATAACAAACAGTGAACGATTAAATCATGCTGACCAGCTCCAGCAACACTTACTACATTGTTATGTTATAACAAGTAGACAAAGTACCCATTCTACGAATGGTTGTAAACATGTCAATACTACAAAGTGTTTGTTCTTACTTTTAACCCATCTAAAGGCTCTAAAATGCACGCGCAAACAATGTTCAATTACTGTCCGCACGAATGAGCACCAAAAACAATTAATTCACAATTATTCTTAATGCCTACAATTAGAAATGTCGGATTGTTGCCTTTGTGAAGCTAGCTGATTTTTATAGGATTAAATTGAAATATTGAATAAATATTATTGGTCAGTCGTATTTCAGTTTCAAAATACGCCCAAGGACGTCTTTAGGATCTAAGTAACTCATCCTGCACTTTTGCAGAGTTATTAGATCCTGAATTAAAAAGCCTTTAGGGTCTGAACATTGGACCCTTAGCTCCATTATAATATAATATAGCATGATGCCAGACAGTGGTGACGTCATTAAAACAACAAGTTGCCAACTGTACCATAATAAACAGTAATAATAATAAATAACATTTATATAGCGCTTATCCACGATCATCAAAATGCTCTAAGCGCTTTACAGTAGTAGCACATTTACCCCGGGTAAGCAACGAAACACTCAACACGTAATACGCCACACGATGCCTGTTAGGCGCGAATACAATTTTTGGACAAGGACAAACGCTGCCTATAACCGAGGGGACCTCCGAATTTAACGTCCGTCTCCGATAGGACGAGGTAAGCAGGGCAAAGCGTCTAACTTAAGGACACAAGCGCCGGTCAGCTAATAAATTTCATTATGTATTTTTTTTGTTTGTCGTTGACGGGTTTAGAACTCAGGCGGCCACCCGTCTATTCACTGACACGATAGACATGGCTTGTCAACACCAACAGTCGAGACGTGCTCACTGCTCGGCCACCGACGCCCCCAACAGTGAATGATCTAATCATGCTCTAAGCCAGAGGGTCAATACACCTACTACATCATTTAACTACATTTATTATGATGTCAGTCATGACGTAATGGAAATTACGAGTTTCCGACTGATTAAGAGGTCATTGACGCGTAGAAATTGATGGACTATTATATAAATATACCATTACAACAGACAGAGACACGCAACAGTCTGCTACTATTGTTGTTGTTCGAGTCACATTATTATTTTTGTAGTATATGATTATATTATTATAATCATCATCATCATCATCATCATCATCATCATCATCATCATCATCATCATCATCACCATCATTATTATTATTATTATTATTATTACTATCATTATCATCATTATGTTTCATTATTTTTTCATTTTCTTTCATTTAAATGAAAAACACGTGAGCAGTCCTTTCGGGTACAAACTCATTTTTGATAATAACCGGTAATTAATCACTGTCTGAAATAACAACCATTATTAGGGAGGTAATTAATTTCCCATTGGTACAAAACGATTCTACGAAAACATTAATTTTATGATGAAACAAAGGGTAGGGAGAAAAAGGGTGGGGATGGTGGTGGCAGCACAGAGTCATTCAAATACTGAAGAAATTCAATAAAAATTATACACATATTTAGTCGCATTGTTGTTAACCAATTGGGGGTCATTTAGGTGCTAGAAGTATTTAACCCACTTCGTCTCTCATAACACTATTATTATCATTACGTGCAGACAATTCATTGTGCCGAGTGGTTAGTGGTTAGAGTGCTCGACTAAAGATCGACACGACCTGGATTCAAATCCTGATTAAAGCTATCGATATTGAGTCCTTGGGAAAGACTCTTTACACATTTTTTCCTCACAGCACTTCATTCATTAGGAGTGAATGAGCTCCCAGCCACGGGGCGGATACAGACAAGCATTATAATGAGTTTGTTAGTACGATGAGGCTAAGTGGATGCTATACTGTATGCTCCCCATGTGAGTTGAGAAGGATATTGGATGACAAGTCCTAAAGGGAAGTAGATAATGTTAAGCCCCTAAGTCCCTAACATACTGATACTATACTATCTCACTCCTTGTGTCTAGATAATATATTCATTCACATCTGACTAAAATGAGGAAAAACATGTTTAAAGAGACTTTCCCAGTGACTCAACAGGGAGTCACCGAGCCTGTACTTTTACGGGGATACAGGGCTACAACTACAAACCATTCTTTTCTTAACAGCAAGGGGGGGGGGGGGGGGGGTTATCCCCGGGCTAGAAGTAATTAACCACTTCGTCTCTCATAATAATATATGCAGGCGCCTTTTTCTTTCCTTTCGTTTTTTTTGTTGCCAGCTCTCTCGAGGTCCAATTTGCCATGCGTGCCACCAACACACCCCACTTCCTGCTTAGTTTTTAGTACTCTACACTATTCACTATCTATACACAATATATTTCATTTTGGTTTGTGGGCGGAGCTTTTCGTCAGTGAAACAAAAGAATGGCACTGTCCATTGCGTGGGTGGAATCAATTCTTTGAAATAGATGATGACTTGACACTGGTTAAATTCAATTGGTTAGAAGGCGGAGTTATTGATCAATTGACCGGTGCTGACATGCTTTTTACAAGTGATCATAATATGTTACAACCCCGCCTACCCTGGGGGTGTAGTGGGATGGGATGGTGTTGATTTCGCCCCGTCTGGGTACCACGTCTCCTTTTATACAATGACTTCCCGCCCCGCCCGACCCTACCGAAATGAGCAGCTGGCCGTACATCCATTTCAATTGAGTTGGTTAACACGACAACACTAATCATTTTATTATCTACAAGTCTGTTATGTGGAGGGGCGGGACACGGCACCGGACAACCCCGTTTGGTCGATAACAATTTATCTCCATTGTAGTCTGTCGAACCATACCATGGAGCTGCTAGTGCTAGTGCCAAGTTGTCCGGTGTCCTGTCCCGTCCGGAGTGCCGTCCCTCTACTACATTAGTTCCCAAAGAGTGAACAGAACCCTTTCAAAATTCAAAAGACGTAATGACGCGCGTCGTTTAATTGGTTTCGAACAAAAAAGGATGCTGCCAATGCTTACGAAATTCAGTGAAACATAATACGCACACATACTCACACACATAGACACACACTCACACACGCACGCAGAGAGAGAGAGAGAGAGAGAGAGAGAGAGAGAGAGAGAGAGAGAGAGAGAGAGAGAGAGAGAGAGAGAGA
>JARDUL010043065.1:0-12467 GCA_030265205.1 Dirona pellucida | reverse complement strand
CAAGTGTCCGCTATTCGACCGCTCATGAACTGTCAGCGGGTTAACGAGCGCTCGATACAGTTCGGCACAACTCTAGTGTTCACCTTTACTCTCACTTAAGCTGTCATTCCAATAGGTGAAAATCGTTCGCTTGGATTTTCCATTTCCCCAAAGATCGGTCTATTGTTAGTAAAAAGTACGGTGACAAACCACTTTACAATGGTGAATAAGGAATCCCATGTTTTTTTGGTACTTCTCGAACCGCTAACATCAATTTCACTCGGAGAATTTAATTACAGGTTCATTGGTTTCACCTAAACTTATGAACATGCATCATACACGCTACACCCGATGGTGAGCATGTAATATTATTGAAGTCTTTAGCTTTTACCACCTGTGTGGCGCATATAGGAGGGGGTGGGGAGAGAGGGCACACAACAACAAAAAGTGAGCACAAAAATATGCCTACGGTAGCACAATAAGTCTAGCAGTTTTTGGCGCATTTAAACACCAATGCCAGCCAGGTCAAGTTGGTGTGGGTGATGTGTGTAATGCCTAAGATAACCACACAGCATGCTTGATACGGACAATATAATATGGTAAAATGTGTGTGTACAATTTATGCCTTAACATTATCCTACTTGTGCTGTTTTGATTCCATTAGGACCAATCTTCTGCTGGAAGATTTCAGCGATGCAGCGGGTCCTCCGTTCTTCTACACAGCCATTTGGCAATGCATGTTGTCCTGCCCCAGTGTGCGACTGTCAGGAATCACCTACTTGCTGAACCACCTCAATAAGCAGCAGAGTATGGAAGATCAACTCCATATGATAGGCTTGGAAATAGATCTAATGGTGAGCGATGAGGTTTATTTATCTGTTTACATTATTTTTTAACGATGCTAACATTTTCCCTTTTTTTAAAGATTTTAATTGTCGTTGTGATCACTGATTTTGATACTTTCAAGCCTGTGGGGCATTGGGTTTTGTTTTTTTGTGTGTGTTGAGATGCATCACATGAGAATGTTAACTGAAAAAAGGTTATTTAGTTTAGTAGTTAAGCTTGGGTTGTTTTTTTTTTATCAAACATTAAGTTTAAGACTTATTAACTTGAACAAATTTTTGAAGGGGAGTTTTATTGATTTACAGATTGCAGACATTTATAGTTAAGCTCTCTTCATGTTTGACTATTTGAAGTCAACTGTTTTAAATGTGATGAATTGTCAGAATACCATAAAGATGTATGAAAAAGTATGTAGTTTGACAATAAAAAGACACACTGCATTTAAACTTATGTTTTAGGTTGCTGGAATTTGTGCCTGTCTCCAAGATTCGAGTGTTCTCGTACAACGCAGTATGCTAGATTTCCTTCTCACAGCTTTTCCCATGCACAATGATCAACTCACGAAAGCAGACTTGGGGAAGACGTTGGAGGCTGCCATCAATGTGGTATTGCGACGTGATATGTCCCTTAATCGTCGTCTCTATGCCTGGCTCCTAGGCACCTCAACATCTTCCACCTCTGCAACACTTGGGATGGACGCAGAGTCTAGAGAAATGAAGGATAGCTCTTCTACAAATGATAACCATAATGACTATTTCCAGGTTTGTGAACAAAATTTATTTTTTTACTGAAAAATTATAAATAGTCATGTCATGAGTAATAATTGAAAAGGAATCTTATTATTGAGTGTAAACTTGATCAATAATATTAATATTTGATATGAGATGTTAAATCAGATTTTTATTTTTTTCAAGGTTACATTTAATTCAGTACTGATTTAAGTCTGTGTGCAAAATTAGATGATAATAAGAATATATTACTTCATTTTAAAAAATCACTTCCATTAAAAATGAAAAATGAAAAATTTCTGATGACCCACTTCATAAAAATCCTTCATCTTTGTTTGTTTGGGGTTTTTTTCAGATTTATTCTAAGGACTTGTTGGTGGGTGCCTTGAAATCCAAGCTGTTGGTGGATTATTCCTCTCTGTTCCAGTCCATACTGGATGGCCCGTCACCGATCCTCAAGCCGTTTCGTATCCTCATCAGTTTACTCGACAAACCGGAAATTGGACCAGTTATTATTGAAAATGTTCTCCTGTCAGTTTTCCGTTCCCTCAAGCAAGAGGGGGACTATTTTATCAAAGTGACAGCAAAAGGAAATAGTGCAGCAGTGGTATCCCAGAATTCCTCTGAGACGAAGATCCCCCTTGAAACCCTGAAGACGGCAAATCTTTTATTTAGCTCTTTTGAGTCTTACTTCCTGTGGGACTTCATCGGGCGTCTTTTTACCTCGATGTGCGATTTAAAATGCAACAAGACTGGTCCGGGAGAGTGTGCCATGGAGGAAGTGGCCATTGTAGAACTGTGCGAAATGGTTGAATTCCTGCTGGATATCCTTGCCCTGGTAAAGATTCATTAGCTTTGCAATATAATGTAATGTTAGAGCACAAAATATGTTTTCCCATGATGAATATAATAAAGTTAAAATGTTCTGTTCATTCCAATAAGAAATTATGATGGGCTTACACGCATGGAAGCGCTTAAAATGAAAAGGAAACATTTTTGCCTGCTATGTTTGTTTTGTTTTTTTGTTTTTTTGGTGGGGGTTCTATTTTTATCCTGCAATAGTCATTTTAATTCGTTTAAATTATCACGCTATGTGCTTTAGAAATGATTTAAGTCTTGCTGAAGTATATTTGCCAATCACTATTGAGGACACAAATTCATTTTTCAAAGTTGTGGTGTTGTACACTTAATTTAAGCTAACAGGTCCAATATTTCTTCTACTATCTGTCATTGTTATTCTCCTATATTAGAATTGCATTATGAATTTGAATTGCTTAAAAGGAAATTTGTATATTGTGGAGAACAACAAATGTTTTCAATAAACTTATCCTCGTTTCAATTTCAATCTCCTCCCAGGATGTCTACCCTGAGACTAGCACTGAACATATTCCAGAGCTTCTGCATCAAGTCACCATTTCACTCACCAGTGCATGTAGTTCATTAACAGATCTCGAAATCAACACAATGCTGAAACTTTGCTCCAAGCTCTTCTCGCATGTTCAACCCTCGATGGCAGGTTTTAGTGCGAATCGTAGCCATTCCATGGACATTGGGGACAACGTCAGCGTATTCAGCACGGCAGACCTGCCTGGTGGAGTGAGGTCAAACAGCCTTGTTCAGAACGAATCCAGCAAAAATAGCAGCGGACGTGAAAATGTGATAAGCGATATTTCTGGCAAGAATAGTAGTTTAAGAATAGACGAAGGACACAGTGGTGAAAGAGGGTCGAAAGATGATTCGTTCGAGAAAGATTTTATGGTGATAAAGCACCATTTTGGGAATAGTGACGATACTAAACATTCAGACTCTTCTTCTTCTGAAGAAGACTCAAAGAACGACAAAGGAAACCCATATCTGAGTGAAAGTGGCGCAAACCGAGGAAGTGTTTTGGTCAACGGCATTCATAAAGAAAGCAGTAATGAAAACGTACCTTATGACAATTATTCCAGTCGTGTGAGACGCGAGGATTCTATTGCCTCTTCCCTGTCTTTATCAACACGGAAAGCTCTCTCTGGACATATAAATCTAATGCAGCTGTGTGTTAAAAGTTTTCAGGAGTTCTTTCACAATTTTACTCACCTACACATACTTAAATCGGACACGTTTTACAGTGAAAGTTTAGAAGAATTGTCGACAAAGACAAGCTCCCAGTCATCCTCTACCTCTCAGGAATCCAGCGCCAATTCAAAGAAGTCAAAATCACAGTCAGATGGGAATGGGTCCTCCGGCAGAGGGAAGCGATTCTCAATTGAAGAGAGTGCAGAGGTGAAGAAGGCATTTCAGCAAGCCTGTCGATTGTTGGTTGACTTTGCCAGTTTTCCAATTTACTGCATCGATTACCAAACGATTATAGAGGAGATGAAAAATAAAGGTGAGGAATGTTATATATTTATGCAAATGTATGGAGCTGTTTCTTGAGATTTAAAGTATTATAAAAGTTAAAATCTGTTGAGTACTTGAGGATTCATTTGCAGCTGTGCTGGTCGTACCTACTGTTCCTTGTGCTTTATATCAAGACAATAACTATGTGTCTGTGATTATGACAATCTCTTGAAGTCAAGCACATTACCTTTCCAATATTTATGTGTCTGTGATTATGTCAATCTTTTGAAGTCAAGCACATTACCTTTCCAATAACTATGTGTCTGTGATTATGACAATCTCTTCAAGCCGAGCACATTACCTTTTCAATAACTATGTGACTGTGACTGACAGGATTTTTTTGTTTTATGTTTTAATCTACTACAGAAGAGACGTCAGCGCTCCCCTTGTGGCTCCAAGACATTCTTGTATGCAGCTGTTATGTATCATGCTTTGATGTCCAGTGTGCTTCAATCTCGACCATTTTGGATCTGATCAATCTGACGCAGTCTGTGCAGTCAGAGAGTGAAAACAAGACCCGCTTTCATGGCCTGAGATCTATCAGTGAGGGCCGAGTATCAGTGGTCATTCTGCCCGCCTTGCTGCCCACACATCTTGACCACATCAATCAGGAGACCAAATTCTATGAGGTAGAGTTGGATATGTTTCGTTCAACACTTTGACTTTTCGTGCATTTTACGCTTTGACTTTTGTTACGGTTTTACAAGTAATGTCTTTGTAGAAGGTGGAAGGGTTCTGAAAAGAAAGAGACAACAAACATTACTGTTGAATGATTTGGCTGTTAGCAGACGTTGAATGATTTGGCTGTTAGCAGACTTGTTTAGTACTGTCTCTGACACAGGGCATCTTTTTTTTTCCCTAGATAAAAACTCCCAACCAATTCTACATTATATAAATTTACATTCTTAGTGGAATATATTCTATTTCATTCAATGACATTAGTCTTAATTGACCGGAATACAATAAAAGACAACATCAGTCAGTTCAGTTTAATGCGATTTTGAGACGCTTACATTGGCAGGGTTCTATACTGTTAGTATTAAATGCAAATTAGATAGTCTGATGCAGGTGTTGCAAATGACTAACTTACAAGTAGAACCCATTTGAAGAAACGTGGGCAATAGAGATCATTCAGTTTTTGTTTTCATTTCCAAGATTGCACACTGGTGTTATTAGGTTCTAGGCTTGGCAATAATCATTCTCCACCCACTCTTCCTTATCATCAGGTGGTAGCTAAAGAGCTATGGTCATCCTTAGGGGGTTCGAACAGCCAACACCAAAAGGCAGTGGAACTCCTGCATACCCTCCACCAAGTGACGCCAAACTCCAACCTGTGTGAGGATGTCATCGGCCAGGATCTCATCAGTGAATCTGAGGTAGGAGGATTGAAAAGTGAAATATCTATCTACCAATCAAATTGTTTACCGTTTTGGGTTTTTTGGTTTTTGTTTTTTTTTACCAAATTACTAACGATTTATGAATTATTTCTGTTTAGTTTACTTATTAGTGTAATTTCTGATATGACGTTTTATTTGTTTATTTTTTTATTTATGTTTTTATTATTATTATTATATAATTTTTATTTTTTTTTAAATTATATTATTTAAACTTTTGAGTTGAATATGGATGATTTCATTTTAATGTCTTTTAAAGACTTCCTTTCAGGATTGTAAAGCTTTATAAATAGAATGTGACATAATGTGGAAAGTTAAGGTGGATATGGGAAATTGCACAAAGTTTGGATAGCACACAATGTATTTCAAATATCCAATGAAGACGATGTAACAATAGATTTTAAAACAAAGCTGTGTTGTGTATTTCATTAGACACGCTACATGTTTTGTTGATTTATATTGATATTTGCTCCATTTTGTAACATCATCTTCATGGATTTTTTTAGAATCATACTAGTAAAAACCTTTTCTTATAATGTCTTTTGAAAATATTCTCTCAGGATGTTAGAATCGCTGCCTTCAAAAAGTTCAACATATTGTGGCATTTGACGCGGTCCATCAGGTCAGCGCCGAATCCTGTCCACAGTCCCAGGACATTTGACAGGTGAGAGATAAAAATAGATGATGTCATTATATAGACTGTAGGTGAGTGCCAAGAGTGATTTGAATGCTCACATACCAATATTTTGAATGCACGGCAGAAGAAAGAAAGCAAGAGCTAAAATCAAACCCTCTATAACTGCAGCTTTTAAAAATGATTATATCTCCATCACCTCCAAAATGCCTTAAAGCCAAAAGCGTAATTCATTTGTATTGTTTTTGGTTTAGATTACTCCAGTATTCACTTTAATTGCTAATCTTAGATGACTGATGCCTCTTTATGTTAAAAGAATATAATTACTTACTTCATGCCTCTTTATGTTACTGACGAATTTTGGAATAATGTCACTGTGCCAGTGAGAGACAAGAACAGGAATGGAAAAAAGATTTTCGACAACCACTGGGGTGGCGGCATGGCTCAGGGGTAGTGAATTGGTTTGCTGTTCACGACAAGGCAGTGTTGCCGTGGCAGGCATGGGTTCGATTCCTCTTCCCCCAGGTTGCCGAAAATCTTTTTTCCTATTCCTGTTCTTGCGCTGTAACATTATCTTACTATTATTCTGTCGACTAGACTTTCAGTGCCCGCCCCCTCTTCATTTATTTGTGAGGAATTTTGATAACTTACTATCTCTTCTTGGATTGGTTGACCAGGTCAATGTTTGTGGTGCTAGACAGTCTGAAGGAGGAGACCAGCATCACCAAGAATGTGGCCCTCACCTGGCTGACCCACGTCATACAAAGGGGCGACACTAGCAGGGTGCTTCAGCCATTGTTGCTGATGCTGCTGCATCCAGATACTGCAAGGTAACAGATGGATGATGTTTTAAAGGGTGACTGGTTTAGTGAGTTGTAGTTTTGACGTGTTTGGGTTTTACATTCAGAGATTGGGGGGGGGGGGGTAGTGGAAAGGTAACATAGGGTTTGCTTTAAATCAGTTGTGATAAATGACATTGTTATGAGTTTATGATATAAATGAATAATGATAACAATAGATAGCATTTCCAAAGCGCTTTCCATTTTGCAGCATTTCAAATCGCCCTCAAGTGATAAAATACAAATGGAGTGTTCATATGAAAATAAAATAAATGAAAACATTTTTGTGGTTGTAATTTGATAACTAGTTTATAATATGCTTGTTTAGTATATGTTTGTTTCTCTTTATAAGTTTAGAAAGAAAAACAAAGAGACACATAATAATGTAGTAACTTGTCTTTGAAAAGTAAGATTTGTTGCACACACTCTCAGCAAGTTTATAATTGCTGGTGCATGACAAGCCAGGGATGGGCAAAGTAGATGAAAATAATTGAAAATAATGATGAAATAAATAAGAACAATGAATGATATGTAAATACATTTTGTATGGTAAATGTATTTCACCAGTCTCACTATTTACAAAACCACTATGAAAGCAAGATCCCGTTTTACAGTCTGGCATTCTATTCATATATATATATATTTTTATTTTTTTTCTCCTTCAGGGTTTCCATCCAGCATGTCAGTGTTCACAAGCCCAAAAAACTTTCAACGTCCGAAGATAAGGACGAAGAAGATGACATGGAGAACAAAATATACGCCATCAGCTCTCATGGTGGGAACGTCATCTACCACGTCAGTCAGGACAGAACCAAACGGACATCCAAATCGTCCCAGGATCTCAAATCGTACGCCATGAGTGTGGTCAACAACAAGGGAGCTACAAGCACGGCTCCCAACCGTACACATTCCGTCACCGATCTGTCCTTTGAGAGGGTCAATCCCGACGACGTCAAACTGAGGATCAATCCGTTTGGGTCGGAGAGTTCATTGGACAAGTTGATATTTGACGGATATGATTTCCCCCATTCTTCATCCATGCCCGATCTGAAAGGGATAAAGAGGTTGACGAAAGACACCATCCACAAAGAGGGTATCCTCTTTGACATGGACGAGGGGACGGGTAATCCGATGGCTTCTGATGATTCACATTTTGCAGATCCCGACGACAATCAGCCTCAACAGAAGGGCGATCAAAAATGCATGAATGAGAGAGAAATAGAAGAAGCAGAGCCGGAGGAGGATGTTCCAATCTCAAATTGTCCAGAGGATATCGCTGTGTGGATACTGAAAGGCATCATTGATGAGGTGGTGAGGAATGCGGAAGGTTCAAATGACCACCGTTTCAATAGCTTTGACGACGCAAGGGCTGATTCGAGCAGTGACAGTGGCACCACGACAAACAACGCAAGCACAGACAGTCTGACAGGTCAAGAAGACTCGCCGATTGCTTTTGACCATCGGAGACTGGACCCCTCCCGAGACATACACGAACTCCATATGCACATACTACTCTATTGCCAACAGTACGACTACCGTCGCACCATTTATGCATTGTCTACCATCAGAGCCATGCTTCTCGCTTGTCCCAGGCTTGTAGTTACTGCCATGGCCACCACCAGTATCAGTTCTGTCAGGGTTCCCCACTTGGCCAAGCTCCAGTCACTTTTAGGTAAGTTTTTCAAAATTGATTTTGATAGCATTATTAGACACAAGTGTTGCAAACAAAAAAGCCAGAAAAGCTCATTGTAAGTAGTTTTTTTATCAGTTGATTGTCCTATTTTTTCTTTCTTTTTCACAAGAAAAGTTACCGAATAACTTTTTTGAATTAAAAACCAAAATATTCTGACCGTCTAAAAAGCATTTTACTATGAAAACTCCTATATGAATCCATTAACACTGATTTATGTCACAGCAATGATTAAATAATTTTATTACATTATATATAGGCCTATATATATGTATGTATATATATATTATTTTTTTTAAATTTTATATATGTGTATATATATATATATATATATGTGGAAATAGACGTTGATGATCGTTTATATGTACATTTTTTAGATTTGCGGGGAAAATCTTCATCTGGCTGGGGGCCTTAAGGGGTCTTGTTCAGTGTTGCAAAATTTCTCTTGGAGGTTCTGCTTTTGGGTGTAGCTAGCGGAAGGGTGGATTTTCTTTAAAATTTTGCCATCTGTCTCTAATTTTATCGGTGGGTAATGAAAATAGTATGACTCCTCCTCATCTTTTTGTGATCTTTTCTCCTTTTTCCCAGGCCGGCATCGGAAATCCGTGTTTGGCAAGAACTTTTTTGGTGACCTCCCCTCTGACGTGTTGTCCAACTACCGAAGCAACATGTTTGTGGAGATTGTCATCTCCCTTTGTTTGTACTTTGTGCGAGGATATTACCCCAACTTGATGTCGGGCAAAGTGACACAGGAAGAACTGTTGGGCAACAAAATGGTATGGAAATTAATTATTTATTTTTTTATATTGAAAGTTGATTCATTGATGGCTTTTACATAGAATTTATTCTACTTTCATTGAGAAAAGTTGCGCTTAAGAAGCAGTTGCGTTTAACCGAATTGTAAGTAAGCGGAGACTACTTAATAATGCATCTAGTAGCTCTGAGGGATTTGTGACTGACAAACATTGAGAGAGATAGTCCATTATAATTTTAAAAAATTGGATGGTGCTGAATAGGACAAGATCGTTAAATTTCCCCCAGCAACTTAACCTTGCTATTCAGGAAGTACCGAAAAAAAGTCACGAGATTCCTTATTCACCATTGGAAAGTTGTTTGTCACAGTACAGTACTTTTTACTCACAATAGAGCGATCTCTGGGAAATGGAAAACCCAAACAAATGGTTTCCAGCTATTGCCTTTACTATTCTCTATGTTTAATTGGTGATTCTATAGTTCTGTAGGACATGATTTTTCAGACTTTCTTGTCCTGAGTCATCATATTAACATGAATTTTTTTCATTGAAAAATGAGAAAACTGATGGTCGTTCATCTTCTTCCAACATTTGTTCAGGTTCACATTTTAGGGGTGGAGATTCTCACCCTCGTTGTGTCTGAGCTGCTCTCCATTATGAAAGACAGCGGGAAAAATTTTGTGTCGTACATTGCGGATTTGCTCTTCCGATGCAAGCTCCAAAAGTCTTTGCTGCACTGCATGCTGGCCTCCGTCTACAACCAGGGCCAGAGACCAGGGTCCCCTTCCTCCAACCCAAACAGTGAATTGGGAAACAACAATGACAATAGTTGTAACAATAACAACAACTCCAGTAATGCCAAAGATCACAAGAGTAACGCAAAAGCCAAAAGGACGTTGAAACTTACGGAAGCGATTGTTGATTTCAATGAAAGCGAATTGGACCCCGGGGTCAACGACACGTTTCAAATCAAGCTGCTTCAGTTGATGTTGGTGATGATTATGTTGGAGGATCAGATGGAGATGATATCGGGCAAGAGTGAATCGGCGCAGCAGGCAACGCCTGAAACTATGAAGATTCATTTGACAGTAAGTTGAAAAGTTATTTTGCTCTCTGAATTTTTTTTTAATTGTCTTTTCTTTTTTATTTTCAATTGAACCAAATCTACTGTGATTATGTAAAACTTTTGATTTTTATTTGTTAAACAAACATAAATCTATTAACATCATTGATTGGTAGTGTGAGTGCATATATGTGTGCTGATTCGTTGTAGTTTCATCCTTGGTGCTCATATGTGTTTTGTACTGTGTCGCTCAAAGAACTGTTGTTAGTCACGTTTGCATGTGTCATGATTTAAGAGTTGCCTGAAAAATTA
This sequence comes from Dirona pellucida, assembly GCA_030265205.1. NCBI lineage: Eukaryota > Metazoa > Mollusca > Gastropoda > Nudibranchia > Dironidae > Dirona > Dirona pellucida. The sequence continues at coordinate 1,851 of JARDUL010043065.1, read as the reverse complement.
TCCATTCGTTATGAATTGTTCTCCCAAGTCACGTCAGTTCTCATTGTCTTTTTTTTCAGTCCTCATTAGTCAACGCCCACTACACAGCCAATCGACCAATCATACAGCAGGAGATGTTCCTCAGTGCAGTGTGGAGTGCCCTGAAGCAACACCATCAGAGCCACCTCCACAGGCATTGGGTGGCACTGGTTACATCAGCATTACCATATATGGGCAAGGCTATGGCCAGGACAGTTCTTTGTGTCGTCCTTCAGTTATGCCGGAATCTGGAAACAGTGGCAGCAGATTTGCGCAAAAACAAGTGAGGGGTTGTTTATATATTTTTTTAGAATGAATAAGCTATCTATTCTTTTAACAAATATAGAGTGTTGCCATGGTGTTAAGTAAGCCGACAGTGGTCACTGTATTACCTTGTGGACTTAGCACTGATCTGTCAAAGATTTCATCTCTTGCCATATAGGGAATACAGCAGTTAAGGAACAATAATGGCTCATGTAATACTGGGTTATGAAGGAAAAAAATACATGTCAAATATATGTGAAAAGTAGTGTCTTAACAATCAATCTTGCAAGTCACCCATACTTTAAAAAGTTCAATGCCTCATGATGAACAAATCCTTGCGCACAGACCTTCTACCTCTGGCCTTGTGGAGCTCATGTTTCTTTCTTCCTTTCACCCTCTCAGGGTGGAAGTAGAACAGAAGTGTTCAGGTTCATGCCGGCTTGTTTGTTAGATAATGTGATGATACACTGGGAGCTTGGCAGAATGTGTGATTCTGCTGAGTCTGAAGGCTGGTTAGGAGAGGGGGGAGATGAGAGCTTGCAAAGGGTTCCAATATGCTTTTTGTTGAGAAGGTCATGAGAGCGACACCGAGATGAGAGAGAATTTAATGGCTTTGCGCAGTCAAATGAGTGTTTATCAACATTTTCATGTTGATTCGTGGCTGATTCAATGCTGTTGCGATATTATGTCGTGGTCATTTCAACATATTCTTGGCTCAGGACTCTATATGATACTCCTTGAGTGATTTTGTCTTTTGCTCATTGAAAATAACGAGTGATTTTGTTCATAATGCAACTTTCAGTTTGCTCGACAGCTAGTTTTGTTTTATGATAAATAGAAAACATATTTTTTTCTAATTGTGCTACTTATTCCCCATCCCTCAAAATCCTCATGCCTCATGATGAACGAATCCTTGCGCACAGACGTCTATCTCTGGCCTCATGCAGCTCACTTTTCATTCTTTCTTTCACCCTCTCAGGGTGGAGGTAGAACGGAAATGGTGAAGTTTGTGACGGCTTGTTTGTTGGATAATGTGATGACACACTGGGAGCTTGGCAGAATGTGTAATTCTGCTGAGTCTGAAGGCTGGTTATAAATTGGGGGAGAAGAGAGCGAGCAAAGGGCCCCCAAATGTTTTTTTCTCGAGAAAAATCATGATAGGCAATCAGAGATAAGAGCCAACAGTCTGAGTCAAAATGAATACATATATACCAGTACATGCAATCATTTTCATGTTGTTTCGTGGCTGGTTCAATGCTGTTGCAATATAATGTCGTGGTCATTTCAACATATTCTTGGCTCAGGTTTATATATTTATATGATACTCCTTGAGTGATTTTGTCTTTTGTTCATTGAACATAAGCGATTTTGTTCAAAATGTAACTTTCAGTTTGCTTGACATCTTTTTTTATAATAAATGGAAAACATTATTTTCATTTTTAGTTTGGCTACTTATCCCTCATAATTATTCCACAAAATCTGTATACTGTATGCAGGGGTGTAAATCTTTCAGATTTCGTCTGATTTCAGACTTTTTGCTTTTTCCTCAAATGGGCTGAAAGTGTAGTA
>JARDUL010042955.1:0-12467 GCA_030265205.1 Dirona pellucida | reverse complement strand
GAGAGAGAGAGAGAGAGAGAGAGAGAGAGAGAGAGAGAGAGAGAGAGAGAGAGAGAGAGAGAGAGAGAGAGATGGTAACAATTTTATCGGTTTTAGGTATTGTTTGTGCGCTATATAAATGTACATTTTATTATTTATATATTATTATTATTATTGATGTGATTGTTGACTAGATAGTGATGGCGAGAAAGTCACCATTAAATTCTAAATACTTTACACACAAAACGATTTTAAAAAAATGGCGTTATTGTGAATGCACATCATAAATTGAAGCGATTTTTTTAATTTTGTATTGTTTTGATTGTGTGAGTGCCCCGGGTTGTCTTTGCTGACGCGACGCACATGCAAATGAGCTCGCCACCCGGCGCCAATTTTCCTGAGACCAGACACCATTGAAAGGGATAATGCGGTACTTGTACGGTATTAATCTACACACTTTTGTTGCACGGGCTCTATAACTTTTTAATCATTTCTATTAATTACCTTGGGCACAGAACCTTGACAAAGGATACTATGTATGATATACAGTAATTCAGTATGTCATAATATACATATTATATACTTACATACACATAAACACACACAAACATATATATACATACATACATACATACATATATATATATATATATAATTGTTTGACTGGCATGGATAGTATTCCTATAGAAAAACAATATTATGACTTATTATGTGTCAACTATTTGACTGGAACGCTTTAGACGTGTATAATATAAGAAATAATAGGTACGTGATATAACGCTAACCTTTTTTTCCACAAGCACTCAAATGCGTTAGTGACTTAATTACGTATAAAGTAATAGTAAAGTCCTTCCGAGCCTTGAGGCCCATAGAGCCGGTGCTTATTCCGGTTTCTGGTTTCCGTAGCGTGAAGCGGACAGAGTGACAATACGTCACCCATCTGGATAGGACGCTGGTCTATCGCAGATTACTTCCCCAGCTGCAAGCTGGTACCCAATTTACACCTGGGTCGAGTGAGGCAATTGGAGTATAGTCTCTTGCCCCCCAAAAAACAACGAAGTGACTGGGACAGGATTTGAACCCAAGATCTTCACCATGAGTCCGCTGTTCTAACCACGAGGCCACCTCGCCTCCTAATTACGTATGATGTGATGGCATCATCACAATGGAAATAACTAATAAAATATAAAAACAGAACAAAACAAAACACAAACAAACAAAATCCACAAATAGACAAAAAGCAAAACACAACATCAACAAAAACGAATCCATGAATTAACATGAATTACAAATGATGAAAAAAAGGAACCTGAAAGACATCATTTAATTTATCAGAAACGAACATTATTGTCATGTATTTTCAAACATAAATAGACACAACTCATCTTCAGAGTCATCACACGGAACAGCATTAAGCCCATTATCAATAAGAGGACACTGTTTGTCCTGATGGTCTTTTGGTTGGTAATCTTTATGATTATGACCTGTTTTATTTTTATGCGATTTCGTCCCATCACCACTGCTGACTGGCAGTCTTTTCACCTTGGCATTTCTACCTTCCTTTGCTGGGGCACTGCTCTTGGTCAGAAGCCTTACGTTTTCATAAAATCTGGAGAGGGTCAAGGTTAAATTAGGTTTTTAAAAAAGGGTAAACAAAAAAATAAATGATATAACACATAGGTCCCTACAATCATCCAGAGGTAGTGGGCTTGTTTTCTGCTCATGGCTTGCCGTGGCAGGCATGGGTTCGATTCCCCCGTTCGAGAAATATTTTTTTTCTGTTTTCTGTTCTTGCCTCTCACTGGCACTGTTACATTATCCCACTACCATTCTGTCTACAATCATAAAGTATGACATGTGAAGAGACAATTAAAAATGTGGATATAGAATATTTGAAACACAGAGTACCTAGTTTTTTAGAATGTACATGATCATATAACTTTAAACTATTGCTTAAGTAGAAATAAAGAGAAGAGCCTCTCCACAGTGCGTGGTCTGTCTAACAGAGGACACCTAACTTTCATCCTCTTTCTTTCTTTCTTTCTTTATCAAGTACCTATTGTACCTTTCGGTGTTAGGTTTCATCAACCAAGACTAAATATTTACATTGGGAAAAAGCGATGAATATAAAGTTATCAAGATTGACCTGAAAAGGAGAAATTATACTGATACAAGAAGAGAAGATAAAAAAGTTTTACCCCCCCCCCCCCAAAAAAAATAAAAAAAAATAAAAAATGCGGCAGATCAATTTCTATGAATGAAATCAAATGCAATTATGTTTGAAAGTAGAACAGGGAGGACAATTATTGTTACTGTCTGTCAAAGTGGGGTAATTCAATTAAGTGTAGCTAAATATTTTCAGGTATTTTTTTCTTCTTCAGTTATGTCCCCTGTCATGGCATATTATTAACAAAAAGCCTTTTTAGCCATGTGTGATCAGTGGTAGTCCTCATTGACATTTGGATTTACTTCCATTTGTCATGTGCACCCTTCAGAGTTTGAAATATGACACTGCTTTCTGCAGTTCATATAATGAAGAAGGAATGAGGGCTGCCAGAAGCTAAACATCCAAATAAGAGGCATACAAAAAAGGGTGAAAATGGTATAGCTCCAAGTGTATAACAAGTAAACACCTGGAGCTATACCATTTTCACAATTTTTTGCACGCCAGTATAAAGAAGGGGACTCAATAAACTAACAAACAAACAAAGAAGAGGAAGTCGAAGAGGGGGAGAAGCAGAGACAAGCCAATGAATATGAAATGTCCTTCACTCTCCCAGAGCATAAATCAAGTGTTTAAATCTGTTATTTTGTCCAATTCTCTGAATCCCAGAAAATAACACTTTACTTTATTCTAGTACACTTCAAATACAATCAAGAAAGTTGAAATGATGTTTACAGTATAGGGAATTCTCATTTTCACACACAAATCTTAGGCATGAATGACTGCCAATTATGACACACACTAAATAGGAACCGCATACAGGTTAAGAGTAGAGATGATGTAATAAACACATAGCCCAAGTATGGTGCAATTCGGTATTGGAAACGCCATTGAATAGGGACAGCCGCTTAATAATGGACGATCCTCTGGGAACGGAATTATTGCGATATATAAAATCCTCCTTAAATTGATATTTGTTTATTGGGTCCCCTGTATACCACAAAAAGCAGTATAGTAACGAGTCATGTGTCAAGCTCTGAAGGGTGCAAATGACAGATGGAAATAAATCCAATGTCAATGAGGACTTACATCACTCATCACCCAACACATGGCTAGAAAGACTTTGCATCAGGAATTTTAAAGACGAACAGGCAATGAGCCCACTGCGTCCAAATAGCTTTACCAGTAAATTGGACAACAATGTACCATGAGGTCCATACATTTTACCAGTAAACACTTTGCTGTTACCCAAGTGGTTACTAATCAGTTATAGGACAACTGGGAGCTGCCACCTGTCCTCCTTATATTAGTATACGGCCATTTAACGGGGACGCCCAAACACTTAAAGGAGGACGATAAAAAGGGTAAACTCAGTCCAAAAAATATAAATTGTGACAGTCATTCATTATTCATGAATCACGTGTGTTAACGAATGCAAATTGAAAGCCTTCATAAATTGTATAACTGATTAATAGTCAGAAAAGTGTACCGAGAATAATATGGTAGTATCATAAAAAATGCTTTAGTATTTTCTTACTAAGTAATACTTAATAATTAATAATAATTAATAAAACAATATTATTTTATTTCATTTCGTGTAAATTCAGCTTGAGCCAGCTTTAACAAAACATACCTGTTGATGCGTATGAAATTTTCCTCCATTCTCTGATTCGCACACTCAACCAAGAATTGACAATACTGCGAAAGGATGAAAGGCAAAAAAAAAGTTTTCAAAAAGTATATCACAGAAGTACATTTATCACAAAATACAGACAACTTTTTCAATAAAATTACTTATAACGAAACAGTAAGTATTCAAAGTGTCAACAAGTTATTTTTTAGTTCATGAGTTATGGTTTTTTTTCTTAAGCATGTCGTTTTTACCGCATTTTCTAGGAACATGTATGGCATCCATGTGATGAACTTACTAGGGTAAAAAACTGGTGGCCACATAAGGGTTAAACTGTTAGAGCTGGTGGCGCAGTGGTTAAGTCACTTGCCTTTGGTTCGAGAGGTCGCAGGTTCAAATCCACAAGGAAGAACTGGATTTTTTCTCAAGAACTTGATCCCAATTCGCGGCAGTGCATTGCCGGTCTACCCTCAGAGTAAACCCTGAAGACAAATTTCCCCCAGGGATGAATAAAGGGACTTTTTATCTTTTATTTATCTATTTAGTTTTGGTGCCAAAGTCATTCTTAACATAAAAGTATGCGAGAAAAAACGTTTTAAATTGAATCATTATTTTTAAAGATCCAAAGATTGAGACCGACACACAAGAAGGGGACCAAAAGGATAGCCTCCACATCTTGAGTACAGAAAGAAAAAAAAATGCAAAAGTAGTAACCTTGAGACTAAAACAAAAACATGACAGAAATGATTTACCTCTGGAGTCACCAGCATTATCCCATCTTTAGACAAAGGTGCCTCTAGGCTGTGAGTGCTACGAACACCCTGAAATAAAGTAACGATAGGGAATTTCTGGAAAGGTACAAATACTCTTTATAGTAGCCTGCTGACACTAAACGAAAGTTATTTTATCTTTATCAGAAGTTTAAATAACCTTAAAAAAAACCAACTCTGTGACATTGCATTTTTAAAACTACAGCTCAGAAAATATTTTCAGGATATAATAATATCAGACTTGCATGAAGAACAAGTAAATATATATATATTTCTACTAATGGGGGGGGGGGGAGGGGCGGGAAGAGCCAGAGATACTGACTGTCACAAAAGAAGTGTGATTCATGATTATACTGAATTATAGTTTTTAACTTACCACTATGGTTTTCCCCTTGCCACCGATAGAAATTCCAGAATTCCTGAAACCAGCAGCCACAGCAGCTTGATGCTGTGAGGAACATAAATAACATCGGTTTAACTTCATTGATTTTTATTTACAAAAGAAGCCATAATAGATGTAGAAGCTTGTGGGGGAAATCTATTTACAATGGTTGAACCTGATGCAGTGGTTAAGACACTCGCCTTTGGTTCAAGCGGTCGTGGGTTCCAATCCGTGTGGAAGCACTAGATTTGTTCTCAAGACCTTGATCCCTCTTTGTGGCACTGCACTGCGGCTGATGCCTGGGTTATTACGGTCTACCCTAGAATAGACCCTAAAGACTAATTTCCCCCTGGGATGAATAAAAGGAAATTATTATTATCATTGTAATTTTTATTATCGATACAGTAAAGAAGAAAGATCAGCCTACTATACGGAGACCTAACGGGGGGGAAATCAACTGGATCACTTGCCCAATTCCAGGAGCCTGTTGATAATTGTTTTTAAAACATGAATAGTTTCTCACCATATTTTCACATTTCAAGAGCCTAGATGTAGAACATTTTTTCTTCAGTGGATGGGGAGCCATAGTTTGATAATGTTTGCTGTCCTCCTGTTCGTTAACAATAAAACTGCGCAGAGAAAAACTTACATTTTAAATGAGATTGGAAGCTTTGAACACTCACCATCTGTTGAGCATCATGCAATGTCTGACACTGTATATGCATCACCATGGCCTCAAATTTGAAGGCGGCATTACCACTCACTTTGCCGAATGATTCTTCCTGTAAAAGAAACCTAAATTATCATAAAGAAGTTTCACCTGCACTGCTGTTGATAAGAAAATAAAACATTTTTAATGACACAAACCAAAATCAACTTCATATTAAATTTTTTTATTATTCATACATTATAGTGCGCTTCATTAAGTTCTTAAATTCTTAAAAACTAAAACTTGTCCAATAACTGATGTGTTCAATTAAAAGGAATCAATAACATTTGAGAGCTAGATCTGCTCTTCCCAATAACATTAAATATTACTGATAATGCAGCATGAAGAGGGAAAAACTGATATCATCAAGCATAGAAATAGTGATGAATTTCAAACTATTTGAAATGGCTGCAGGACAAACATAAATTATGATACATGATAATCAAGACTTTTTCTTAAATCGATTTCCATTTGGAGCTGTACCATTCATTTTGCAGATATTTTCTGGTAATTTAAGTCACTATCATATTAAAGAATCATATTTTCAAATTTCAGAAATAAGTGAAGATTTCATAGCATACTATATATATATATATATATATATATATGCCTGACCACTGACAGTAAAAACATGACATGGCTTCGTCTCTGGTTCAATGTGGTGTTACAGTCTACCTTTAGCATGCTTCAATTTTCACACATTCCTTCTCAACAACATGTTTCATTGCAATTCAGGTTACGGTTACAGTTACAGAAATGAATATTACCATCTTTGAATCGAATGTACCCGGTGTTTCAAAAAAAGTGTTAGGATTTCAAATATTCATAATTCAAAACTAAAACAATTAGAATTTCAAACAAAACATGGAATCAAAGGCAGGGTACACTTTGCGATCTTATGTACAGCAATCGTGAATTTATTTCATCAAGGGGTAGCAGAATGGCACTGCTTTGATTCAAATTGTCACAAAGCAAGCTCTTTGAAATTTACGTTCTCTATACATTGTATTTCAATACATTAGACCCCAGCCTGGCCAGCCAAACTCAGAATAGAAAGAACAAAACAAATATAATAGGTATCAACTGTGATTGTTTCTTAATTCAAATACAAATTTTCTAACATTTATTTCAATATTTGGTATGTCTAAGGAGGGGGTCTAAGGTATCGAAATACCATGTGTAGAGAACGTAAATTTCAAAGAGCTTGCTTTGCAACAGTTTGAAACAAAGCAGTGCCACTCTGCTACCCCTTGATGAAATAAATTCACGATTGCTGTATATAAAATCGCAAAGTGTATTGATTCCATGTTTTGTTTGAAATTCTAATTGCTTTACTTTTTAAATTTGGAATATTTTAAATCCTAACACTTTTTTTAAAACACCCAGTATTCTTTTTTAATTGAGTCACTTTATGAAGATTGTAAAAGTATAATCAAAGAATAGTAGATGCAATAATAAATAGATAACACTAAATCACTCACGACTTCACTGGTTTTCACTTTGCTGTGGGAAACAAATAACCACTTGCATCCTTTTTTCCCTGGCTTGCTCGGAACTGGAATCTTGATGTGAAGACAATGTTAATTTAAGAATATATCTATATATTTTGCGTTAAATCTTAACAGAGTACATACCCCCATACTATCTACTATCATCTAAAAAAATATAATTAAAAGAATAAAAATAAAATTCCCTTTATTCAGCCACATTCTGAGGGTTAACCGGAATAACCCCAACGTCAGCCACATTCTGAGGGTTAACCGGAATAACCCCAACGTCAGCCACATTCTGAGGGTTAACCGGAATAACCCCAGCGTCAGCCACAGTGCAGCGCTGTAAAGTGGGATTTATGTCTTGAGAAAAAATCCCTATTGCTTCCACCGGGATTCAAACCCACGACCTATCGAATCAAAGGCAAGTGACTAAACCACAGTACCACCGGCTCCCCCACCCAATACACAACAACACACACACACAATCATGCAAAATACAACTATACATTTAGAGCCTCCTAGTTCACATTCTTCCTCAAGCGGTTGGTCTCAGTCTCAGTAATTATTTTCGTGCTGAGGTGACAACATTCTCCCTCCCTATTCTCTTTTATTTATGTCTCACACAACACTACAGAAAACTTGTCTGTTGGTCACTCTCCCCTCTATACAGATGAAATCTTAACTTTTGTGAACAATAATAAAAATAATTCCTAATCATTGTCACTATTGTCACTGTTATATTTCTGATTATGAACCAACAAAATTCACTTGGCACCAAACATGCACATTATTCCACTCAAAGTAATGACAATATCATTAAGTTTGTGGAAATATAACAGACAGGAACTCGATGTATTGGTTCGCTAGTGTATTGCTCATGAGCACTGCACTATTTAGGATACAAGGCTGGTCCCATCCTCGAGTCATAAATTTTAATTCCTTATATCCACAAAGATCTGTGTTTATCCATACATGATTGATAGTCATAGAGTAGTTTAACTTTTGTCAGTAGAGGCAAACTGAATCACATCCTTTGCTGAATTCACTGTCAATGTCAAGACTAAGCTGATAAAATTACTTTCACTTTCAACCAATCTAACTCAATAAAACTAAAATTATATATTGAATTAATTAACTTACAGAGTTTTCCACCTCATTATTATGCTCGTCTGTTAAGGCAGACTCGAACACAATGATCCTTCCAGAACAAGAGCTTGTTGTGAAATAATTTGGCAAAGAGTTGACAAAGTTGACAAGTTCTGTGATCGGTTCATCAATCGACCCTTTCCTTGAAAAATCAACATGCCCAAGTCGTTGTTGCTTTTGGTTTTTAAACTCCATATGACAATGTTTTTCTTGCGATACATATAATCTATTTTCGTTGATGATTCATAGATTCAAACTTTCCATTCACTTTATATTCCTTAATTGTCAGACAATTTCTAAACACATGGCAAATGGGTCCAATTTTTGAGAGAGTTTGTCAATCTGTTTACACAATCTGGTAGATAATAATAACAATAATAAATAGCACTTTTGTATTATATCACATGAATATTATAAATATAGTTTTACACTCAATTTCTAGGCTCTTCTAGAAGGAATGAGGGCTACCAGAAGCTAAAAAAACGAATGTAAGAGGTATGCAAAAAAGGTGAAAATGGAATAGCTCCAAATGTAAAACAATTAAGAAAAAGAGAACGTTTCAGATTTCCCCTTCATCAGCCAACAATCACAGAAAACACAAAACACAAGTCTGTGATCTCAAGTGATAGTATCAGAGCCGTGCGTATTGTAGGGTGCTGCCTGGACTGGAGCTATACATCTTCACCTTTTTTTTTGCTTAGAGAGACTCTTCTAGTTCTAGAAGAGCTTTACATTTTACAGAAAAAAGTCACATAAAATCAGAGCATAATTATAATATTATTAATTATAATAAACAATGAATCTCATAAATATATGCAAAAAGGTGATGATTTTGTCTAGGCTTAAAAACTCCCCTGAGTTTTCATAGCCTCTAACATGCAGAGACATTATATTACATAATATCTCTGCTAACATGTGCTGAAAGTAGTGAAAGGGAATCCCCAAGAAGTGGGGTGCAGAAACGATTTAAATACATGATTGCTCTCCCATTTTTCAAGAGATTTTTGGTCAGACTCCGACAATAGATAGAATAATAGTCTAATCAATGGATTGAAGGATTCTGTGATGTAATAGTAATAATAACAAATATTTTGTGCTATTACTATATACTCCTACTCCTACGACAATAATCTCTCGATCCATTGACTATAACTATATGATATATCTAGAGATATATCACATTAAATTATGGTGACACATTACTATTATATATAAAAAGAGCAGAGTTATCTAGTATTTTATAGTATTAATAATAAGGGCTTTGTTTGTATTATAATTGTGCAAATTGTGTAAATGACACATTTGAATAGACAGATAGTAAAGATAGACTAGACTATATTACTATGAGGAGAGTGAGGAGAGCAAGCAAGAAAGTGTAACAACAGTAGAGTATAACTGAGTAAGAGTAAGTGCAAGTTCCAGTCCATTAGTAATCGTAATAGTAATAGTAAGATAGAGAGCAAAAAAGGTTTTCTAATATTAATATTAATATGTCTACTAATCTAGATACTACCACTAATAATAATAACTATGTATCTAAAAACTTAGGACTTATAGTAGACGTCTAGGTAGGACTTCTTAGGACTAGGCCTACTTAGTTTAGGCTTAGGAATAGGATAGGAGGAGTATGAGTATGAGTCGAGTAGGAGTAGGAGTAGGAGGAGGAGGGGTGGGGATTTCCAAATAAGTCGCATTAGGCAACTTTCGGCTCAACTCTAGAAAAAAAAGTAGAAATCGTTTAATCTAGAGCCCAACGTCCTTATGATTATGACTTGCATAGTAAATAGTATAGACTATGATGATCTAAAACGAAAACAAATTTATTTACACAAATGATATCTAGAGATTGAGATAGATAGAGAGTAGTGAGGAGATTATTGTTTGTTAGGCTTAGTACAGTTTTAACAGTTTATTGCAAGTAAAATATATAAAAGAGTAACGTCCCTTGTTTCAGAACAATATGAAAACATATTATTATAAACGATAAAACAAGGCGAAAACAAAACAAAACAAAACAAAATCTGAGCGCGCCTGAGAAAAGGGACCACAAGTCGCTGGAAGTCTAAAGGTGAGAAAAATATTTTCTTGAGAAATTATTTTTCTTTCACAAATCATTAAGTACACCTTTCATTTTGCTCGTGTTGAAATATTGTGCTCACAATCTTACTATAAGTTCGTTTTTTTTACCTGTTTTTCCAAACCCACCCGATTCTCATGAGGTCGTCAGTATTAGACACAAAAAATGTCACTATTCACCGTCGGATTTCATCCTGTTTTTGCCATCGTAACCCATCATGTTACATATCAAAATGTTCAGCATCAAGTCTCCTGTACGAAGGATGTTGTTGCGCATAAATTACGTTTTTCATAAGAATGTTGTGAGTATCGCGCATAACTCATTACTTTCGTCTCATTTGCGCATTTTGATGATCTACTTTTTACATTAATTTTGGCTTATGTTAAAGGTACGGCCGTGACCGTATGTTTCCATCAGAATAATTGTCAATTGAATATGTTATACATTGCTGTCTGTCTTATTTGACAGAACTTGCAGTTACTATCCTGGTCTTTCAGCTTTTGACCGCTACACAATATGACAATCACGACAACTTCTACAAACTTATGATTGCAAAATCAAATTGGTGCGTAACCTACGCAGAAATACAATCAAACAATAAGGAGAAACGGAAATAACACTTAACGGTTTGGATGGGATACGGTAACACGCACATAATATACTCTTTTTGTTCTATCCCTCTATATTTCTGATAAGTTTAATCAAAGCAGCAGCACCAGATATATTAATCATCAGTAACAATCCTTGTTGCAAAATTTTCTGGGGAACGGCGGATTAAATGAGAGGTAACGTGTCGGTTTGCTGCTATTGGCGAGGCACTGGGTGCCGTTGTGGGCATAATAATCGATATCTCGGAAACCCTCCAAGCGACATGAAAAGAACAAAACAATATAATTATCAGTATCGTCTGCTCCATATGAAAATGGAAACATCTGCATATTTAAAAAAAATATTCACTTTTGAGATACACTCACAGCAAAACTTGCAGTTTTCAGTTAAATATATTATAAGATAGAGAACTGCAATTCAGTGCTCCACCCGAGCTGAACACCAGGCTTAGTTAAACATTGTTCAATGACATACAGAGGCAATTTAACAAAGTGATATTATGCAGTGTGGTTTTTCACGATCCTAGCTGCCTTTTACAACAACAACAAAACCAATATCCATAAATAATTAGGAATCGTTCCCCTTGCCAAATAGTGATAACTGGAATACCGTTCCCATGTGTTCTCACATCCTAACAAATACCACGTTGTCCTAATAAACACATAAACTATGCTCATAATATTATATAAATATAAGTTATTGATCTCCATAAACAATTTGAAAATGACTAATATTCAAGTGTGTCATTTCTAATATTATACACTGAGCTCCAAGATTATTAGGACAGAATTCGAATGCGTATAACATCTGAAGTCTAATTGTTCAATTTTGAAACGGTCAGAAGCAAATCAAAAGTGAGTCATTAATCTATCTGATTGTGTATCATTCATGTGAATACAGCATATTGTTCACATCGGTAAAAGGCTATTCTTAAAAATACTCAAAAAGTGACTGTGCACAATACAATTTATGTCAGGCATGGAATTTCACGACAGTTTTGTGTTTAGTCTCTCGTTTCCGTTTTTTAAATTGGTTTCCCTTTCTTTTATTCTTTCTCTCTTTATGAAATTGTGTAGATGCCTTAGGTCATTTGCATGGACGCCATCGTGAAAACATTGTAATGGCTGTCATGCGTAATAATAAACATGTCAAAATGTCCAGGATGACCTTGGCGATTCGCCTCATCAGATGGATCAGGACACAATGGAACTCGGTTCCTATCTTTTTTCTGATTAAACCAAGTTCAATGTCTCATTCCCTGGCCGAAGAATACACATTTGGCGAAAAAAATAATACCCGATTTCTACCAAAATGCATTGAAGAAGGAGACAGATTCGGGGTGGTTCTGTCTTGATATGGGCTGGTATCGTCGCTCATTATCGCGCACCATTGGTCTTTATTGACAGCAGGGTAACTGCACAGGTATAAATCAAATTATCAATTTCGTAGAGTCCCATGTTATTTCTTTTTTTCCCCTCAATCACAAGGATGTTACAATTTTTCAACGA
>JARDUL010042511.1:0-12480 GCA_030265205.1 Dirona pellucida | reverse complement strand
AGCCATTGGCTCAGTTTTGTGACGTGTACACAAAGCTAATTTACATACTCTAAAAATGGATGCACTGTTCTATCAAACGTCAGTCAATGAAATTGTTAATAACTTCGCCTCTAATTGGGGAAGAAATAAAATTAAGACAATTTTAATCTTGGTTTGATTAGCTTTAATACAATCGATATAATTGTGACCGAGTACCTCGATACCGCTCGGTCAATTGTGACCGAGTATCTCGATACCGCTCGGTGCCAATTGAGGTTTCGGTTTACCTGTGTTTTCGTCAATTGGCACCGAGTCACTCAGTGCCAATTGACGTTTTACCCGTGTTTTCGTCAATTGACACCAAGTCAATCGGTGCCAATTGTCGCTACCATATTATAGTTATTTATATTTTTATCAGTATCAGTGCAGTGTGAGTGAGTCAGTGAGTGATTCGATTGAGTGATATAAATGAAAATGCACTTTACTTACTATTGAATTATTATTGATATTGTTTTTAGATCAAGATATTATTAATTTATTATGCATCTTTAGAGAAAAACGGTGAATAGGACATCAAAATAAGAAAGTAAATAATTAGAGTGAATCATTATGATCAAGACAATGGTGCTACTACTACTACGACTACTACTTACTAGGACTAGGACTAGAGCTGTGCTTGATTCCAATTCATTACTCGATCTTGGCGGTTCTTGATTCAGACTCGATAATCAAACGCAGCGTCGGAACCGTCGACGAGCCTCGGTTTTCAACGGTCCTCGACTTTCTGCTCGAACTCGAACCGAGCCTGCCCTGAAGGTTTGACGCTCGATCAAAGCCATTTGCTTGAAGTTGAACAGCTGCGCTGTCTGTCATTACGTAGACGGATTGATGCCCCATCCACCCCTTCTCGCGTATCTAAGATTTTCAGCTCACGTAGCATTATTGTTTTTCTACTGTGTACTGTGTTATCCCTCTCCCCCCTCCTCATCCCACCCTAAAATTAATTAAGCATGATCTATGAGGATGATTTAGGGCAGCACATCAGCATAGAATGGGCTAGTCTATTATGTTTAAGGGTGCATAGTAGTATTGATAAATTGGTGAAATGCAGAAGAAAAAAAGAGAAATTAAATTATACTTGATGCAATATACCCCTATAAAAAAAGTAATAAAATCTAGTCTAGTACAAAATTCCCACCTGGGCAATTTTCTCAACAATAAAAATTCTATTATCCCTCCAACTCCAGTGTCAGTAGAGATCAATTTCAATCTATGACAGTTTTTATAATATTTGTTGTGTTGTTTTTCTTCTCTTTCAGATCTTATCATCACTCATTATGGAGTAGTCCATGTTTTCTATTGAATGCTTGGCATCAAATGCAATTATTATGAAACCCCTTCTCCTACATTTTTAAACGGCTGAAGCAAGAGGTATGAGTTTGAGCAGAGTGGTTAAGATTTTTTTGCTGTAAATTTGTTTTAGGTCTACATTTGCATCTATTTCCTTGATTACTAAAATTACATTTTAATGTAATTGACTTGAATCCGTCAACTGGCCTCATAATATTTTGTAACATAAAAGGAATGTTAGTAGCTTCCAAAAGACGAAACGAAAACAAAACAAACGATGTCTTAAAAGTGTATGGTAAGCAAAAGTTTAATCCTAAAAGTAAGCCACATTGTTAATACAGTCATATTGTTTTGGTGTGGTTTGTTGGGGTTATTTTTATGAAAACAAATATGAATGATTTTGATTTTAGGTAGGCTGTGCTTTTGAATGCCATTATACAATTTGTTTAAAAACACTTATTTATTCACAAAATAATACTGCTGAATTGATTATGTGCAGTTTAAAGTGGATTTTATTATACATCTAGATCCAAAGTTATGAATGTCCCAAGTTGCACTAGTCTAGTGCTCTATAATCACCCTGCATTTTGTTTACCATTAAATTATACATTGTTACTCTTGGTAAATCATACCTGGCTAATGATCTAATCATCCTGCTTACATGGTGAAAAAATAATGCAGACCTTTCCTTAGAGAGTGAAAAAAGCATAGATCAACCTCTTATCAAATTTATGGCTTCACATGTGATGTGAATTCGGACTTAATTATAATGGCTTTTTAAGTACTTAAGCTTTGGGTTAAAACAAATTGAAATTCTCTCATTTCAAATCTATAGTGAAAGGTTTTGTTTTACACAGTTTTCGAAAGTTGTGTTAATTTCTTTAATAGATTTTGTAAGTAATGTGTTGCTAATTTATAGATAGAACTTTTAAGAAAAATGGTTTGATCTTA
This sequence comes from Dirona pellucida, assembly GCA_030265205.1. Taxonomy (NCBI): domain Eukaryota; kingdom Metazoa; phylum Mollusca; class Gastropoda; order Nudibranchia; family Dironidae; genus Dirona; species Dirona pellucida. The sequence goes on along the minus strand of JARDUL010042511.1, from coordinate 10,200 downwards.
TTTGAAATAAATTCTTTTTCAAAGAAATGGCGGAAGAGCGACGTCATCAAGTTGAGGAAAAGACCTATGCAGTCTTTTCCTCAAATTCCGTCAACACAATGGCTGAATCAGCTGGTCACTCGCCTATCAGTTCTGAGGGAGCTGCAGCTTTAGGAGAAGATGCCAGCTATCGCCTGCGCCAAGTTGTTACAGTGAGTTTGGTTCGGTTTGTTGTTTTGTTTTTGTGTGTGTGTTTGCTGAAAACAGATATGAATGATTATGGGTGGTTTCTTATTTATTGATTGTGTTTTCAAAATCATTGATTTATTTCCCTTTGTTAATTCTAGCGTCATATTTTTTTCAGCTTGCTGGCCAATATTTGAAGCACAACAAAAGACGCAGGCTTGGCGGTGACGATTTTAATACAGCTGCTACAGACATGGATGTAATGGTAAGATCATTTTAAAGATTGTCTGTTATCTGTTCTAAAGGGGAAAAAATGTATGTTATTGTTTTGAGTGAAACTTTTGCTTCTTAATGACTTTTCAGAATAGAGGTGCTGATTAGATTAAGTATTTAAGCAAGGAATTGATCTCTATGAAACTGGAACTTAAATTTTTGAATGCCCATACTTTTTTCCAGCCTGTTCATGGCCACAACTCACAAGAACCGTCCACCTTTAGACACATTAAAGAGGCCCAGGTTCACTGTGTTGAAGACCCAGAGGTTAATCTGGCAGATATCGCTCTTGCTGATTATGTTCCAAGAAATTTAGGAAGGCCTTCAATTAAATGTAAGTATTGATCTTAGTATTGTAATGTGATTTAGTTAATAAAAACACTTCTCAATAATTTCTTGGATCATGTTAACAAAGAGAGAAAATGTCTCTTACATGTAAATTGAAGTCTACAAACTTCACATCTGTCAAAAGGTCTGAGTGCTATTCATTCCTCAGTTAGATAGCTTTTAAGTATGATCATTTCTCCTCAACAGCTCATTGGCTTATTGTGGAAGGAATCTTGAAGGCATCACAAAGTGCAAGTTCTTCATCCCAAGGTAATTGATTTAGATATATTGTTAGTTACAATACATTGGTTTGTGTAATTGTGTACTGTTAATATTTTTATTTTTTTAATTATTATTGATAATGTTATTCTTCTTCTTCTTATTATTATATCTTATTTATTTGTTGATGAATGAAGAAATTGAAACTATTTTTTAGATACATTAAAAGGTTCAGTATTGTTACCATACTTTGAAGTTGATTACATTTGGGGAATTAGGCTCTGTCACCTAGTTCGAGTTTCCCCTAAGTTAACAGCAGGTCATGGCTATTTTTAGCTTTACATATAATAATGGGTCATCAAATAAGACCTTTTTCTCCAGGTTGAAACCTCATTTTGAATATTGACGAATAGACAAATGCAAACAAGGGTTTTGATTTTTTTACCTATTTGAACTGTTAATCTACATACTTGTGTGTATATTTCCTGCAACTTTGAACCCTCTTTCAGAATTATCTAGGCACGGGGTGTCGACAATGAATGGGCGGAAGGACCAAAGAGTTTTTATGGTCATTGTTACTGCAGTTAATACAAAAAATGACAGTATAGATTATGCATAAGAGCTAAGCAATCATTTTGGTGTTAAGTACCGGAATTATAGGGTACTCATTTGATAAAGACCAGTTGAGCGCTCATGAGACGAATACATTTTTGATTTTCTCAAAACACAATATTTTAAAACAATATTCTCTGTAACCTTGAGTACACATTTACGTAGCATTTCAAAATGGGCACAGAAACTGTCCTCTCTTGTCGTGAATGCTACAGGTAAATGGAAAACCCAAGGCCAAAGAGGGAATTTTCTGCTACGCAATCATCCCTACAGTGAACATTGATTTTTTATTGATTAGAATTTCATTGCAGTCTATGTTGTGTGCATTTCATGAATGAGATGTACACTGGTTTCCAGTTATTATTGTAAGTGTGAGTATCGGTGCAATGAAGTGGAGCGTCATTTGATTAGTATGCTGATTGTTAGAATGTGACATTTTTACCAATGCTATCGTTGTTCCACAAAATTTCAAATCATGTGAAACTCAAAAGAGCACCTTGGTGGACATGCGCAATATGAATACCATTTTTTGAACATTATTATTATCATTTTTTTCTCTTCTTTTTATTTCATTTGGCAGTGTGAAAAGTATTTAGCAAAGTGTTTCCTTTCTTTCTCTTTTGTTATGTTGTTGTCCACAATCACTTAATTTTGACATAATCTTTTATCATCTCATATCTTTCAGTTCCAAAGCCTGGTAAAGAATTGGTGTCAAACCAGTTAAAGTATTATAACTCTTTGACCCAGGCTCTCTTAGGAAAAGATGCAAATTCAAAGAAGGTAAGCCTCCCTCATGTCTGCTGTAAATTTAAATCAGTGCTGGATTTATCCTTTAAAAGCTAATCTTTATCTATTGGCCAAGAGGTTAAGACAATGCACTAACCACGCCTATGATGGGGGGTTCAAGTCTGGCTTTCGGCCTTTTGTTGTTTTCTTTCTCATGGGCACTAATCATATACTGATTTAAAATGTAACCTCATTAGTAATAAATAATGTTATTAATGTGTTGAATTTCTGAAGATACCAGTGCACATCTCATACATGTATGCAGAGATTTGATAAACATTACATTTTACAGCTCAATGAGCACAATCACCCTTAGACAGGTGAAAACTTTAGCAACAAGCACATAGAATCAGATCAGGGAAAGAAAAATAAAATAAAGGATGTCACAAAGTGCCCTCATGTGAAGTGGGTGCACTAATAATTATATTTATTTTGGTCATTCTTATGATATTGTCAAATGCCACAATGGCTTTCGCAATGTTCATGTTTGCATGAAATTTGCTGATATCTGATTTTGACATACCTTTTGATAGTTTCAATAACTTTTAAATTTGTATAGATGTCTTAATAACATTTTTACATATGCTCAATCCTTGGCTGTTTAATTGGTATGCGAAATTACATTATAGTCATATTGCAGCAATATTTAGAAAATTATTTCACTTTTGGTGGGTTCCATTTTTTTTTCTTTGTCACCCTGTATCAACTCTGTCAGAAGTTTTTGATTGATAGACAGCAGGGATGTTACATGCAGTAAATTTAACTATGTTATTGTGTTATTATTTTCAGAGAGCTCTTCGTGATCTGCGGAATAACCCCAACATAGTGCCAGTATTGCCTTATGTTGTCAACTTTGTTGTGAGCGGGGTAAGTGTGAAATTTTTTGGGGGGAAGAGGATGTTTTAGATCTTTCACATTTCTTCAAATTGATACTCCATATATCAATGTCATTTACAGTAGAAAATCTCTTTGTATTGTTTTTCAGATAAAAAACATGAGTCATGATATAGAGCATTTGACCACTATGCTGAACACAGTGAGAGCCATTCTTCATAACAGATCTTTGTACCTGATGCATAAGCCTTATGTGAGTGTTGTTCTGTTGAAGCCATATATTTTCTAGTTTAGTTCATCAAATGATACATTTGCCACTTATTTAAACATATACAACCTGCAGTTACTTATACATCTCTTTTTGGTTTATCAAGTTGTTGTTTGGACTTTTTTTGTTTTTGTGGTTTGTTGGTTGCTTTTTTGTTGTTGTATTATGTATGATTACAACACATGCGACATTGTGATGTCTTGTTATGGAACATTTTGATACTTTGTTCAAATGGCATCATCTTCAAGATTTGAATTGTGATTGACAACACAATATTACTATCATTGTATAAAGTTTAAGTTTGTTTGTTTATGGAGTCCCCTTTATGCATCAGAAAGCAGTATCTGGGTCAGCCATATGTCAACTTATAAAAGATGCAAATGACAAACGAAAGTAAATCCAAGTGTCAACAAGGATTACACCACTCATCGCCTAACATGGCTAGAAAGACTTTGGATCAGGAATATAAAAAGAACAGGTGATGAGCCTACCGCATCCTAACACTGTTACCAGTAAATTGAATAACAGTGTACCATGAGGTGCATACATTTTACCGATAAACACTTTGCTGTTACCCTAGTGGTTACTCTTTAGTTATATGACAAGTGGGAGCTGCCATCTTGACATATAACATTTTTGGTGTTTTGAAATTTGGGCTGTTAATTGATTTTGGGTTATACTTTTTCAGCTTGCTACCATCGTTTTGGGTGTGGAGTTTTGTGTTCTTGAACCATTAGCGGCATCAATAAATTCGGCCAATGATCATTGGGTCCTCAGGGATCATGCAGCAAGATTGTTGGCGGAAATAGTCAAGTAAGTGTATATGAATAAGTCATTGTTTTAAAAAATGTTTGTTTGTTTTTTTAATTCATTGCAAAAAATTATTATACGCTCAATAATTGAATAATAGATATAACGCCAGTACCCATTCCAAAAAATTTGAGAGAACATTTAGATGAAATAAGTTTGTTGGGTTTTTTCTTCTCAATTTGATGACATTACAAAACTGACAGCATCTGCACAAGATTACATTGACAATATTATATTATTTTGATTGCGTTTTCATGACATTAGAACTAAAAGGGTGCTAGTAAAAATAATTCAGTTTTTAATCTGCTTTTGAAGTGATAAAAGGAAGAATATTTTTATGTCATCAGTTAAGTAGTTCCAAGAACTGGAATAGCATGTAGAAAGGCGCAGTTCATTTTCAGAGTCTGATATTTTATGAAACTCTGTGAAGTTTACTTTTGCAGGGACTTGTTAAGTCAAGTATGATCCTTTTCACAGACTGCATTATTATTTGCCATTATTTTTATTCTTATTTTAATGAATTCACCATGCTCATATTTAGTACTGGCTCAAAAGCCTGTAAATACGGGATGAGGCACAGTATAATTAATGCCTTGTATTATATAATATTATTATTGTTGTTGTTATTATTATTATAACTATTATTGTTGTTGTTGTTGTTAGATAACTGCACAGCTCTTTCAAGTGACTTTTTTTTTCTTCCTTTAGCCGATGGAATAGTCCTCAAAACCACCTCCGCTTCAATATCACAAAGTGTTTGAAAGAGATTTTTCAGGACAGCAGGAGACCATTTTACTCACATTATGGTGCAGTAATGGCCTTGATAGCCCTGGGTCATAAAGTAAGCCATTGCTAACATTATAGACTTATTGGATTTTGTAGTAGTAGTAATAGGATGGATATGCGGGTGCTTTTGTTGTCTCCTGTTTATTCCTCAACAACCAACACTCATTAGTGAGCCACATTCGAGTATATTTACAAATCAGAATGAATGGAGAGTGTGGGCACTGATGATCTGGATTGAAAAGCAAGCAGGAAAGTAATGCAGTGTCAGAGAAAGGTAATAGATAAGACCAGAAAAATTCCTGCCAACAGAGGGAATTGAACCCATTCAACTCTTCCAGATGCAGACTCAAGTTACACTTGCCATCACAACTTTTACCAGCAAAGACTTTCAATTCATACAGCACTGAATCATTACCGCAATATAATATTGAATTGTTACAGTGAATTATTTAACCACAACTCTTCGTGACATGAATCATGCCTGTCACTCACAGTTCCAGGGAAAGTCTGGATGTCAAGTGAAAGTTTAAATTGACCGCAGCAAAATTGGGAACATGATCAGCTGTAATTAGCTGGTGAATCGAATATTAGATTTTGAAAATCAGATGTATTTTTTTGTTATAAATTCAGATTACTATAGGATGGCAATGATAATTTTAAGGACCTAATTTTAAAGTCTGTTGCACGACTTTTATGTTGGACAATGATGCCGCTAAGTGAACAGTGTTGTAAATCATCCTAGAGTCTTGCGACTTTCTAAGAGTTGAAAGACTTAAGAACAGAGAGTAGTATTGCTGACTTGCCCCAGATCTAATAATTAGGGATTCCAAGAAGATGCAAAGAGACTCCATGCAGAACAATGCGTTTGTTTGATTTTATACGAAGGTCTAGAAAGGCTCAAAAAGAAAAATATCCAATATGTTGCCTCCTGCCATTTTTATAGCTGATGTTATTTACCTTTTGTTTAAATTGTTTGGGTTGATTTGTAACCAGGCTATTGAGGATGTGATTGTTCCATACCTACCTATCTACTGGCCTCGTCTGAAGTCTGTGATGGAGGACAACAGTGCCGAGAATATCATCAACAAATACGACTCACACAAAGTATATGGAGCTCTAAGGGTGAGTGAGAAAATATGGAGAAACAATTTCCAAAATCTTTTTTTTTTTTTTTAATTCAAATGTTTCATCTGAAGTAAAAGTGATAAGAGAGTTTTCTGAATTTAGTTTTAGATGCATTATTTTGTCATTTGTGCAGAATGATGTCACTTTGATCAATTTTATTGTTAAGCAATATTTACTGTTTGAATCTTAGAGATCTTGTTTCAATCTTAGAATGTTTGTTTCTGTTGTTATGTGAAGCCTATATATACCTGTATCTATTTTTTTTCCTGTTATCAAGGAGCATTGAAAAGAAACAAATATTATTCACATGGTTTTTGTAATTGATTAGATGATGATAGAAGTTTTATTTTTCTGTTACCAGCTTGCTGCCGAAAAAGTCATGAGAAAATCTTTGAAACACGCTGAGGGAGAGCTATTAGAACAAAAAGAAAGAGAAGAATTATCAAGTCTTCTTGATATTAACGACAATGCAGCTAGTCCTTTCACAGAAAAAAAGTCCAAAGCTTCTGTAGGTTGTGTGCCAGAGTCAAAGAAGGCCTTTGCAATGTACAAAGTAAGTAGATGTTGTTGTGGTTATACTTTCATGATTGTACACGTCAGAAATTCTAATTATCTGATATTTAATGTGATATTGCAGACTAGGTCGGTGGACTTTTAGATTTTCTTTTTCAGTCTTAGTTCCCTCTTACTAGTTTCGAAAGGAAAGATAACTCACAAAATCTGATTGTCATATTTTACTGTCATCAAGCAACTTCAGCAAGGATCCTTTCTAATATTTTATGCTTCTGCTGCTGACGACCTTTGATGCTCAATTTGTCACCGCACTCAGATATGGTACAATATTGCGCCTGGGAGAGATTATTATATATGTTGTTTGTTTGGGGTTTTTTTAACAAGTATCTCTTACTCTTAGCTTTAGACAGTATCATCAACTTTTGACATTTTACTTAATAAATGTGCTTTTCTTTTTCTTTTTCTTTTTATCACTAAGGTTCTACAAGAAATCTTTGGTGACAGTTTGACTGACTGCCTCCCTCTGCCTGAAACCCACAACATGTTCAAACCTACAAAGAAAGAGGAAATGATCAGCCTTGGAGATCATAATTCAGGGAAGAGTGGGGAGGAATTGTTAGACAATCTGATGGAACAAATTCAGCTACAGGTAAGTCTTTCTCCTCCCAGTACATCATAATATAATTCAATTTGAATGATGAACACTCTCGAAAGTTCTTGCTTTTTTTTAATGGATTGATTCCGGCACATGATGATTAGGAATATATAGATGATATAGGAACTAAATCTATTTTTTTGGACGCTTTTGTTTTGTTTTTTAAGTACTCAACTTGCCTTAGCCTGGTGTCGCTAATGATGTTAGTCTTTTTTTATGCATGATAATTTCAATATATCCTCTAACCAGACTCTGTAAAAGAAAGAAAAAATGCACTCGAAGTCTAAGCAACCATACAGTGGTAAAACAAATTTCACTGTTACATAATTTTTGTTTTCATTTTTTTTTTCTTCTTTTATGTGAATTTCACTTTCATCTTGTCTGTTTCTTTCCCATTTCTTTCATGAAAAGTATTGGGGGAAAAAGAAAAAAAATATTGTTTGAATTTAAGATGCAGGAGGTTTTAGTTTGTTTGGTTTTGTTTCGGTATTTGGGGGGGGGGGGGGGTTGGGGTTTTTTTTTGTTTGCTTTTGTTTTTTTAGTTATTTGTTTTACTTTCTTGTTGTTTTTCCCACAAAGAAGAGCACGGGATTTCCTCTCCTCCGGACGTCCGTTGTGCTCTATCTTAGGCGGAGACCTAAACAATCTGTCACTAAATAATAACTGTAACACCAACAGGTTTTATTGATAACCCCCCCCCCCCTCATGCCCCCGCGCCCCTGCCCCGCCCCAACACCCGTCCGTCCGCGTCCCATCCAATCCACTATCATCCAGTATCCATCCACTCTGTCGGCGCGTCTATCAACTACCATCAAACCCTTTGGAATGTGGAGGCACGTCTCGCCGAGGGCCATAAAAGCCCCGTGTTATGACACACAGACTTCTAACTAACATACCACTACACTACGTGCTAATACTAACTATACTAACTACGCTGCTGCTGGTGTCCACGGCCAGAGATTGAATCAGATACAGTAGATTTCATTGTACTACAACATATAGTGGAGGGACGGGACTCTGGCCGGGACGGGACACCGGACAACATGGCACAAGCGGCTTGGTTTGGTTCGTCAGATCAGACAGTAAGTGGTGAATAATTCTAACCGACCAAAAACAGTGTTTGGTCGGTTGGAGTTAATCAACACTGTCTGACAAACCAAACCAGGCTGCTGGTGCCAAGTTGTCCGGTGTCCTGTCCCGTCCGGAGTCCCGTCCCTCCACTATACCTCACATTTATTTATATCGACAGGTCTACACTATTCCCCATAATACATTCTAATATAATCATCTGCCTACACTGGCGACCCTAGGAACAAAAAGGAGACGAGGAACGAAAATATCACGATGTTTAAACAAATGTATGTAAATTTATGGGTTTGTGTTTTATACATCATGTTCGAAATCAAACATTTATGCAAATTCATTAAAAATAATTTATGTAATCTATTCTACCGGATATGAAATTCAGCTCCTTCTAAGAGATAGAGACGAAGAAGAAGAAGAAAAAAGAACCCAAAACAACAAAAAGCAAGAAGTAAGTTTGTCGCTGGGATACAAAAAAACAAAAAAAAACCCACAAACCAACAAGGTAAAAAACAAAAAAAGAACAGGTAACATGATTTGGTAGATTTGTATCATTCTAATAATAATATGGTGGTTCTTTTCATGGTAGAATTGTATCATTCTAATAATAATATGGTGGTTCTTTTCATGGTAGATTTGTATCATTCTAATAATAATATGGTGGTTCTCTTCATGGTAGATTTGTATCATTCTAATAATAATATGGTGGTTCTTTTCTCTTCTTGTTTCATTTGATAAAATTATCATGATTATCTTGAACCTTTATACTATATTATAATCTATAGTCTTAATCCATCAATGCTTTGTTCAACTCCGATGGTCTAGTCTTTATACAACAACTGTGAAAACACAAAATCACGAAGCATCGTTTTGGTGTGGAACAAGCCTTAGGCAATTCCGTCGTTTCCGTGGGGAACAAGCCTTAGGCAATCCCATCGTTTCTGTGGGGAACAAGCCTTAGGTAATTCAATTGTTTCTGTGCGGAACAAGCCTTAGACGATTCAATCGCTTCTGTGGGGAACGAGCCATAGGCAATTCCGATTCCATCGTTTCTGTGGGGAACACGCCTTAGGCAATTCAACGACCCTCACATTCCTCGGTTGTGTTGTAAGGTTTATAACGGGACCAACCTTTATTAGCACTTGGACTAGTATTAGGTAGGTAGGCAGCCATCAAAGCAACCCTCATCTTTACTTTCATTTTTTTCGATCTATTTTTTTCTCATTTCTTTTAACTCTGTTTCTTCCTTTTCTTTCTTTTAACTCGTGTTTCTTCTTTTTCTTTCTTTTAACTCTGTTTCTTCTTTTTCTTTCTTTTAACTCCGTTTTTTCATTTTCTTTCTTTTAACTCTGTTTCTTCTTTTTCTTTCTTTTAACTCTGTTTCTTCTTTTTCTTTCTTTTAACTCTGTTTCTTCCTTTTCTTTCATAATTTGTTTTGTTTTTTTGTTTTTTGTTTTTTGTTTTGTTCCTTTTGTTTTCTTCTTATGTTTTGATTTGTCTTTTCTTGGCAGCATTCAATAGGTGGTATACCACTTTTGAGGATAATAATTATTCACAATATAATAATATAAAGATCTTGTAATGGAATAAAATGTTTGAAATGATAATAAACTCATAGCTGATAACCATGTTGAGTGTGTGTGTGCGTGTGTGTGTGTGTGTGTGTTAGAGAGAGAGAGAGAGAGTGTGTGTGTGTGTGTGTGTGTGTGTGTGTGTGTGTGTGTGAGAGAGAGAGAGAGAGAGA
>JARDUL010042290.1:0-12483 GCA_030265205.1 Dirona pellucida | reverse complement strand
TCACTCCCGTTTTACCCTGGGGTTTACTCATTTTACACATGGTATGATATGGAGAGAAAAAAATATCCGCTATCTGTGGGTGTAACATTTGGTGACATATCAGTAAGGTGTAAATCTATGCCCCTCCACCGCTAGTGTTCATGCGACTTCAGCGTTGTACTGTAATTACCCTAAAACTTAAGAAATTATGAAAACACTTTATAGTAATCATGATTTTAATTTGTTTTCTGTTTTGTTTCAGAAACCTGAGCAGTAATAAGATATCCGTCCTTGAGCCCGGAGCCTTTGATGGATTACAAAGCCTCAAAAGACTGTGAGTTTTACTTCTTGTTTGATATTAATAATATGATATGGTTTCTTATTTCATTCTTATGATTAACTGGAATTGAGCGTCTTTAATCATATTATTCTTTTTGAACAGATGAGACTTTCACAAGTAAAAGCTGATCACAATTTCTACTTATGGAGAGAAAAAAAAGAAGAATGATTTTCTTCTTTTAGTACGAAACATAAAGCATTATTTCTGAGTGAAGAGGATCCAGGAATATATTACATACTGTGCAATAATATGTAGTCTCTAGCATTACAAACATTTGGCTTTAAACTGAATGAAAAAAACAAAACGATGCAAGGCTTGCCTATTGAATGCAGTATTGGTTGGCATTAACAGAATAAGGGGTCAATCCAAAAACGTATACATGATTATATTTGTATCTGTGTTTCAAATTGTTTTTGTTGGGATGAGGTGTGTATAAAGGGGCGGGGGGGGGGTGATTCCCCCAATGTTTTGATATAGTTTGATGTGACTTGATTATGATTTTCTGTTCATTCCTGCCTTCCCACTACTCCCTCTCAGAGACTTGTCCAACAATCAGATTGACTCCATCACCAGTCACATGTTCAATGGCTTGCCTAGTTTGCAGAAGCTGTGAGTGATAGTTGGGTTTCCACAATTTTTAACTAACTACCTTATAATGTTTACATTGTTGCAAACCTGATCACTGACCTTGATCTTTCTTGCAACTTTTCAATGTGTCTGTTTCACATATATGTTTGTTTCTTATCAGTAACATTTGCCAGTAGTCCATATGTCCTTTATTAAGAGAGAAAGAGAGAGAGAGAGAGACACATCTTACTTAGTAGCTCATTTCTTCATCTCACAAAAACAGAAGTAAATATGTTGGTTGTGGCATTGGTGCTTCGGATATATGAAAGTGCATATTAGCACTGATAATAATAATGATAATAATATTAATAATGTACATTTATATAGCGCTTATTCACGATCATCACCACGCTCTAAGCGCTTTACAGTAGCACATTTTCCTCGGGAAAGCGACGGAACATTCAACACATAATACGCCACACGCTGCCTGTTAGGCGCGATTACAATTTTTTGACAAAGACAAACGCTGCTTACAACCGAGGGGACCTCCGAATTTAACGTCCGCCTCCGATAGGACGAGGCAAGCAGGGCAAAGTGTCTTACCTAAGGACACAAGCGCCGGTGAGCCAATACATTTCATTATGTATATATATTTATTTATTTTTGTCGTTGACGGGGTTATAATAATATAAATATAATTTTTTGGGTTTCCCGATCCGAGTGGCAATATTCACCCACTTATTATATGGGTGATGGATAAGAGTCAATACAACATTAAAATATCAATTAAAATCTCACCAACAGTATGTTGTTCGTGTATAATTATTGACTTCAGGCATTATGCACCCTCTGAGACTGAATATAAAAGTAGAAGCATGCTACTGATACAGATTTAATTACATACAATTTTACCAATTTTTGTTTCCAAACCTGCGATAGGTCAATTTATGTCATGGTACCAATTTGTTTTTCCAGTAATCCATCTCACACCTACACTAGTTTGCAATACAGTTGTTCATTTTAAAAGTTAGTGAATTTTGTTTTGGACTTGTTTTGGACTCCAAGCTGTTATAAAGTGTATGATTAGGACTTTGATGGAAGGTCTTTGATTTTATTTTGACGGCTCCTATAATGTTGTTATTGTAAATCAGTTATAAACTTGACATTAAATAACTTTTTTCCTTTTATTTTTTTCTATCTTCAGAATTTTGTCTTTCAATCGGATAACTGCTATCCCTGATGGAACATTCAATGACTTGACATCTCTAAAGCGACTGTGAGTCATTTAGTAACTCAGTTATTGGTCACTGCTAAAAGTGTGACTTTTTGTATTATATTATATATATATTAAAGTGGTCAGTGCATTGGTGTAAACATACTGAGATCATGGTTAAGAGTCATGATAGAGGATTCATTAAACTGCAGATTTTCAGATTATTTGGATCTTTTATGGGAGACATGTGATGAAACGTTGGACCTGCTTTTTGATGTTGTGAAGTCAAAAAGGATGTCTTTTTGACTGAATTGATTCTCATATGTAGTTTTTAAACAGTAATAAAGTCATTTCTAAGGAATGATTGAATAAAGGAATTAAATGATTAAATGTTTTGTCTTTTTTCTTTTGAAAGACTTACTTAGATTAACAGATACAATTAAAAGCTTTGAAAGACTTAAAAATACAGGTACAATTACAAGAATGATCTGCCTTGGCTAAACTAAACATGAGACATAAAATCATCGCGCAAACTTAAATGATCAGTTTTTTTATGTTGGATTGAGTTTTGAGTTTTTATTAAAGTGTGTTTGTTATATATGACATGCCATATGCCTAATATTATTCAAGTCTCTAAACTTGGATACCCTACGCTCAGTATTGAGTATGGGAACTTGACTTTTTTTGGTTATATAACGACGTGTATTAAATGTTTACTTATCAAATTTTTTTCAGTGAATTTCGGTCCATTTATCTATGGTGTGACTGTCGCCTTAAGTGGATGCTAAAATGGGCCAAAGTGAGAAGAGTTAAGATTCCATCATCCACGACATGCTCATTGCCTTTGAAGATGAAGGGAAAACCACTGGCCAAGCTGAAAAGGAAGGATTTGGTCTGTGGTGGGTGGCCCTGATTTTCAAAAATTTTCACTTGTTTACCCATTGTCGTACAGGGCACTCAAAATGTCTCACCACATGCCATGTAAAAGGGAAATATGCACAATGCATGTTTATAAGAAGTGTTGATGATGCACACACCTGAACACGTTTGTACATTCATTCAACAATATTGGACTACTTTTTGAACAGCCTGTGTGCACACTTTATTAAAGTTCATATCTCTACGCTTTCTATGTTAATGAAAGATATTCTCTTCTTTTTTCCCAAACAGAGATGGAGAAGTCCAAATTTATCCAATTTCATAGAAACTTAAAACTAACTGTGTGGTTTTGTTATATTTGGACATAATAATATGTCAGATTATTTTTAACGAAAAGAAAAGAAAGTGATCCTTGAATGGATGTATGTAATTATTATTATTGTAACACAGTCCTTTCCAGTGATTGATTGAATTCTTTATAATAGGCTAAAATTTAACATATCCAATTCTTCCATAAAATGTAGCTAAACACAATATGAACCGGAGGCAACAATAATTTAAGGATAAGTCATTATCAATGGAAAATGAAAATATGAAAATTGTTCATGTATTATGACAGATATATGAACTTATATTTTCTGTGAAACCTGTCTTAAGTGATTGTCACGAATGACCATTAAATTGTGTGTCCATTATAAAAACTAGAAAGCTAGTTGAGACCACAATACAAATGTCTTCCCATTGATTTTCTTATGGTTTATAGAGCTTTGTCTTTCAATTTGTTTGGGTCTTCATTAAATTATTAATTATTAAGATTATCAATTGCAAAATAATTTTTCTTTATTAATTTTTCAGAACCGCTCCAACTTCCCATTTTTGATATTCGCCCCTCGGAGAGCCAGTTGGTGTTCATGGGAGACAAACTTCCCTTCCAGTGTCATGCGTCAGTGACCCCGGGACAGATGGAGATAAACTGGTTCCTTAGCGGGCAGCTGGTGAAGACTGATAAGTCCAAGGGAGTCTTTGTCCACACGTCCTACAACCAAGACAAGACTATCATCAACATCAGGCTGGTGGTGGATAGCCTGGACACTTCCCATGCTGGGGAATGGAGCTGTGTTGTCTCCACTCCCTCAGGAAACCTGACCAAGTCGGTGGGTGGCAGTGTGCATTCTTCATTTACTCTTTGTCATTGTTAGGGTAAAATCAGTATAGTTTCCTACCGTCCGTCTTGTAGAATTTTGTTTTACTCTATGTACTAATTTAACATTGATCTATGGTGATACCAATCTAAAGTCTGGAGTTATGTTTCTATTGTTTTATTTTGAAAAGCATTCATCCTTGGCCTAGACGAGTGTTTCAATCCTTTAAGAAGAAGACATAATGAATTTGTCTAGCTATTAGCCATGAAAATATTTTAGGTTTCATTCAAGTGTCACAGTACATGACAGTGCAAGCCGCTTAATGGGAATGGCACTGTTCCACTACAAACATCCACATTAAGCGGCATCCCCATTGGGCGGGTAGTTTTTGTCCCCATTTTTGACACATATACACCCATAGTGGTGCATGCTTGCCATTTCACTCACATAGAATTTGTTATTATGACACTCTAATTCACACCATAACGAAAGCCCATTGACAGTACAACCCATTTCCTGATAATCCTTTTGTATCAACTCTGCTGCATAACAAACAAACACATCATGCTATTGGTACAAAGTTAAACGAATGATAGAAATTAGATAGTTTATCTGCGGTTCTAATTCGTCAATTCTCGGGAAAGGAGTAGACATGTGAAGGCTGCAGAAGGCGGTGTAAATCAGATAAGGGAGCATCGCCTGTTTTCTATGCCTTTGTTTTATGCTTCTACTTGTCCCATTTTGATCCTCGTAGCAGTAAGCACTTTGCAAGTTAATTTGCATGTTTCAACAATGAATGACCGTCACAATTTATTGTTTTTGACGTGTTGTCTTATCTTCGTCCCCATTAAGCTGCACGTTGGCTGAATTCTGATATGTAGAAAAGATTCCGTCCTCAGAGGACCGTCTTCATTAAACGACTGATCCTAATAAGTGGCATCCCTGATACCAGCCATGGACTGTATTTATTTGTGGATGGATAGAATGAATCAAGCACTTTTATTATTGAATATTATCACCCTTCCCAGTTCAGCGTTCATAGACATGGAAGAGATAAGATAGAAAGCTGGTGACCTTTCCATATTATGTTTATCCTGTCTGTACCATCAGGATTATTTGTGGTGGATTTCCTCTGTCAATCTCGATTATTCTTTGGTCTATAAATGCAGTTTCCCTCTTTACTAAAAACTTAGAAAAATCATTTTCCTTCTCATCATCTTTGGTCTGCATCTTGGCAAGTTTTCCCCGCATTTTAAATTTTTCATTCTGTAGACCTGAGATACACCAGCTCATGATTTTTCTCAGTGGATTTAATTGAATAAGGGTTGTTCCAAGGGTTCCTCCAAACCATGTTTTTCCACCCAACTTTGAAGAATGACTCGATTTAATAGTAGACACCATGTTTTGTCTTTATTTTGCGTAGGAGAGTTCTGGTTTTTTTAGTTTTTTTATAAAAGCTTTATTTTCAAGAATCTTGGGTAAGTTAAAGCCCCATTAAAACCCATTAAAATCAATTAAAACCGTTATATTTATACAATTATATTTATACATTCACCGGTCATGTCTGTATCGTAGGTCCAAGTCCAGGTGCGCACCCTTAACAGTGTGGTCAAGTGTCCTTATGTGACCAACCGCACTTCCAAGGGGGTCTACGTGTGGAAGGAGTCTGCAGGAGGGATGATGGCAATCCAGGACTGTCAGGCAGGAAGTGAAGGGGCTATGGCAACGCACCAGTGTGGACTAGATGGACAGTGGTACAACCTCAATGTGTCCAAGTGTAGCTTTCTGCGGGAGGTCACACGACGCCTCGCTCAGTTGGCCGATGTAAGTTTCTTTTATAGTTAGCATTTTTTTTAATTTCTGTTTTTGACCCAAAAAAAGTGGAACCAAGAAAGTTGTAATTAATATTGAAGAAGATAATGATTGTGATATGTGATTGTAAAGTAATGGAAATAAAAAAGAGGTGATTTAATTTAAGTTGAAATATTGAAGTGGATAGTAATTGATGTATAAGTATGGGATCAGTAGAATTGATTGGTGATTAATGTAAAGAATACGTTTTTGGGGTGAAGTGCTGTTTCTAATTTGTATTTTTTCAGTTGATTTGAATGAATATCAAGGTAAAAAGGACTAGAGACCATGTGAACATCTTTAGATGAGACCATTAATTATTCCAATACAATTTCATGGATTAGATCTGCTGGTCTTGAATATCAAATGAAGTATATAGAGGTTCTGAGATATGAATATAGAACCACTTCAATTGACTTTTTTCCCATATCGTAAAAGAGTATATTCAACATTAATCATGGAACTTTTTACTCAGAAGATAGTGCTTTCAGATTTGGACTCTAATTCCTAGAAAAGATGCATTCAGCATTAAGTGGCATTGGACTCTTTACGCAGAAAGTTAGCATTGAGTGGATGTGTTTTATCATTTGTATTTGACCAGGCCGACAGCGAGACATTGGACATACCGGCTCATCGGCATAGCATAGAGAAGACCTTGTTGCTGGCCTCCCAAAATGAAGAAGAGGCGATGAATTCCCTGGACGTGTTCTATGTGGCTGACATTATGGAGTCGACCCTCTTGCCCCATGCCGTGGACAATAGACAGGTAGGCCAGCAAGCTTTCTGCATTGTATACATTTTTTTTCTTTTTGGCAAATTATAGTAGGGAAAGCACCGTAAGGTAGGAAAAAATTGAAGAGTGAAAGGTAAAAAGTCCTAAGAATGAAGGAGATTAATAGTTTGTCATTTTGTGTAAGTCTTTGCAATTTAGTGAAGAAGGATGAGAAATATTTGTAGTTAGATTGATCGTGAACACATCTTTTTGGAATGTGCAATCATGAAGACATAACATGAGCAACCCGTCAATGTGTTGAGAATATAACTTAAAACAAATGAATTTTGCTGATCCATTTTTGGTTCTTTACTCAGACAGCAAAGTTTATTGGTAAAAGCTATGTGTCGCCAAGTAATAAAGAATGTTTAAATTGGTCAATTTTGATTAATTTGTGTGATCAACATGATCATGTTCTCTGCCTCAGTGAGGTGGAATGGCACTAATTTTCCATTCCATTTCTTGAAAGTTTTTCTCAGGACTATTTGGATCCATTATTGTCAACGATTGAGTAAAAGATTATGAAGTATTCCTACTATTCAAATGTCATTTTATGATTCACAACTTTACAAATTTGAGAGCATTTTTGGCATGTGAAATTTTCTCAGTTCTCACTCACTCCGTCGGGCTGGTTGCCCAGACCAGACCATCAAGTTCTCTCTGTCTTCCCTTGCTACTTTGACCGATTCCAGTTCCTGGAAGTCACATCCAATGCCATGTAGAAGCTGGTCAATGAATGTTCTCTTGGGTGTCTGTGTGTTTGGGTGCCCACAGCTAACCCTTGCTTCTACAACAGTGTCTTGCATATTATGGTCTTTGTTTTATAATGGCAAAGAACATGGTTGGCAGCGTTCTATTTAAGTGTCCACTGAAATCTACATGTTTCCATTTAAGTGTTGTTTGGTTGGGTGCTGTTCCCAGGATACACCGGGCACTGCCTTCAGGAAAGTGGAGACAAACATGACATTTCATAAACTGATTTACAGATTTGTATTCTTGTATAGCACTTGGCAAGTGTAGTAGGAACTCAACTCGAGGGAATCGCAATTGATTTATAAAAATGCTTATTTACCAGCTAAAACAAAACAGATACAGAATTGGTAAATGCCATTCAATTATGAAGTCA
This sequence comes from Dirona pellucida, assembly GCA_030265205.1. Lineage (NCBI taxonomy): Eukaryota > Metazoa > Mollusca > Gastropoda > Nudibranchia > Dironidae > Dirona > Dirona pellucida. The sequence continues at coordinate 4,614 of JARDUL010042290.1, read as the reverse complement.
TGTTGTTTATTGACATAAATAGATTTGATTTGTCCTCACTCCGTGTCATTTGTGTCACCTCAGATTGCAGGCTTCTTAGTAGATATGGCCAGTGACATGGCAGAGTTACCGGATGAAGTGCTGCGAAATGCCCAGCTGGAATCACGGTCAACCTTAAAGTAAGTAAAATTATCGTTTTAAATGACCCATGCTTTCATCACTGATATTATATTAAGATTGAAACTGATAATAAAATGATGATTGTGATGAAGATTGTTCAATAGTTTACCTCCTTTATTTGGACGAGAGAGCCATTTTGCCATGAGTTCCATTAGATCCTCATTTCTTGTTATTAATTTTGTTGCAGAGGAAATAATTTCCAAATGATTCCTGGCATATCAAAATCATTTGTCAACATGAACTATTTCCCAGAGTTTACGATTATGAGTTTTCATTTGTTTTTCCATCTTAGGATGGTCATGGTGTTGACCAAAATACTGAATAAGATGGATTGCAGCAAGCCTTCTCTTGAGTGGGAGCATCGCTCCAAAGAAATAGGTGTCACATTGTGGAATCGAGATTATGTTTCACGTCAAGGGCTATCCTGCACCCTCAAGAACCCTCAAATGCAGCAAGGGTCTCTAAAGATGAATCAACAAAATGAAGATTTGGAGAAAGATTCCTCAAAGTTATCAATTTTGGATTTTACATGCGATCACGAAGAACTGAATGGAGAAGAGGTAAGTACAGTATTGACAACAATGAATGTCGAAATGAGCGTAGAATATAGATGTGACTGAAATGTTCTTGTGTGCTTGTAAACAGCTTGATATGGTTAATGCCAGGTTAAAAGGGAATCTTTTTAATAACTCTGTTATGATGTTTCTACATGTATTATTCTTCTTCTTCCTCCTTTCTCGCCTTGGGGTGTCTCTAAATTTTTATGTATCTAGCTGACTGACTGTCTGTTTTCTGCTTGTCTCGTATATCCTATCTCTCTATCACCCCAACACTTTTACATACATGCATGTGCCTACACTCACATGCGCATACCAAATACACACTCACACACAAATATATTGACATAGTTTTATAAGTGGTATTTTTCAGATTGTTTGAAGATCAAGTTAACGATGGGTTTAGAATCATACAGTAGAGCAACCTGTTAATTGCATTATATTAACTTCAATATATTTCTCGACTTATAGCTGGGTACTCAGTCACACCTGAGTTAAGTGAGGAAAAATTTGTTACATCTTTCCCAAGAACCCAACATTGGCATCGCTACAACATAGGTAACACTACCGGTATTTGCTCCCCGGATCTCGCATTTTCGAGCCCGGCAGCCCAACCACTCAGCCACCGATGCCATACATTTCTGAAACTATTCATCTGTCTCATTAGCCTACTCAACTGTTGGCCCATCTCTGATGTTGGAATGATGAGTGTAAAATTAGGAAATGGTGGCATCTTTTCATTTCATGAAAAAGAAACATACCCATTTAGGTCACTTAAGACTGTTTGCAGAGTTCAGCTAGTTCTGTCAGACAACATTGTAAAGCTATTGCTTGAGAGAAAAAAAAGATGGGTGATTATCCAAACAAATGCAAAATATATTATTTGTATGAGTGAGGTTTAGCTTTGGATACCATAGTATTGATTATGGTAAACTTTTTTATAGACACAACACTTGTGTCCTAATTTGATGCATTCTATTATTTATGATTTACCTCTTGGGGTTGATGAAGTATATCTTATGTTATCTTACCTTATTTATTGGTGTGTTATCATATCCTATTTATTGGTGTGTTATTATATCCTATTTATTGACTTGCCATTAAACAAATCTGTCACGGTTTGGCAGGATTGTCATGAGCAATTGGGATTATTATACACATTATGTTACAGATCTAACACCTCCTGCATAATTCTAAGCCTAAATGACCTTACTAATTTGCATACAATGGGCCGTAATTCTATACAACCTCGGGATTTATTGCCCATTGTTAATGTCTCTATGTTTGCTCATGGGGGATTTATATTCCATTAGCCGATTTGGTATTATATCCTGAACCTTTCTCCACCTCGTGATGTCGCAAACCGTGTCATCAGGATTTTGATTACTTGCATAGTATTGTTTTACATTTGTCTTCGGCGTCCTCTCATTTTAACACCTAACCCTAACACTAACGTTTATCGTTTATACAATATACTGGTTTGTTTGATCTTCAACGCGGCTACAGGTCTGCACCATCTGTTATTGTAGCGTTTAATTAGACTTCTCCATATAGTATAGACGTTCTGAGAGTTCGAGTTCGCTTCTCTGCCATAATTGTTATTATTTACAAATTATATTGACAGTGACAGATCAGTTACAGAGGCACGCCTGTTTGCGTGCTGTTGTCGGTCAGATGGTGGGAGCCTGTTTCAAGTATAGGTCCCGAGTTCGATCCCCACTTTCGGCAGTCTTTTTTTATATAATAATTATTCTTGTCTGTTGTCTCTTTCTGCACTGAAACACTTTCTTACTGTTGTCCTATATTACTTACTTGACGTTAAACCTTCGTCTTGCAAAGTCGTCCGACTTCCCAGCCTCGGCAGGTTTCCGTATGTCTGCTGTGGGTGTCTTCCTTATGATGATGATGTATATTAATAAATGATAATGATGATGATGATGTATATTAATAAATAATAATGATGATGATGATGTATATTAATAAATGATGATGATGATGATGATGATGTATATTAATAAATGATGATGATGATGATAGTAGTAGTAATAATAATAATGATGATGATGATAATAATAATAATGATAACAGCAACAATAATAATAATAATAATAATAATAATGATAACAATAACAATAACAACAGCAACAATAATATTAATAATAATAATAATAATAATAATAATTATTAATAATAATAATAATAATAATAATAATAATAATAACAACAACAACAACAACAACAACAAACAACAACAATAATATAATTATAATAATGTTGTTGTTATCTGTTTCCTATAATACCGTAATTAAACAGTGCAGGGACCAGCTCTGTGTCTCGTCGAGGACAGTGTACAAGGCAGAAGGCATCGATGCGCAGACCCACGTAAAATGTATCCAGGTTAAGTGCAAGTCTGTGCCCCACTAGTACACATGGCCTGATACAGAGCTGGAAAATCTATGGATCAAGATTTTCAGGCAAGCCGGGGATCAACCCACTGTGCATTATGATAATGATAATGATAATGATGATGATGATGATGATGATGATGATGATGATGATGATAAAAGAAAAAAAATGAAAATAAACAAATAGAATAATTATTTTTTTTGTAAAGAAACAAACAAAAACAAAACAAAACACAAAAACCGCAAAGCAGTAATCTAGATGAATGAAGTGAAATGAAACGTCGTCATTAGTAATTGATTAGATTATTTCGTCGGCGGATGTATGCATGGTAGTAGTCCGAGTCTCTGTTTTTTAGGGGGTTTTTTCTCGGCCGACTTAATAATAGCGAATGTGTAGCTGTTACTGCGGACTGTAGCTAACGAACTTGTGACTGCGACTGATGTAACATGAGAGATTTACTTCCGGGGTAAAAATTGGCGAACGAAACGCGGATTTTACTCCGCCCGAAGAAATAACATGTACCCGGCCTCGTTTACAAGGCAGACGCGAATTACCCTCCGTCTGCTGTTCAACAATGACGATGGAACGGAGATCAAAGAGATGTCTACGTTATGCAGCGTATAAGATATATATGACATTTATATAGCGCTTATCTACGACCATCACCGTGCTCTAAGCGCTTTACAGTAGCACATTTACCCCCGGGAAGATAAGATAAGATACATTTTATTCGTCCATAATGAAGTGGAAATTTGCTTTGGTTATTTTTTTGTTTTTGCAACTATATTATTATGCAGGTACAGAAACAAACATGGAAACAAGATGGATTATCGTATCACGTATTAGAACGCGGGCTTTATTTATTGGTCTGTTCACTGTTGATTCATCCGTTTCGGAGATATCTCCACCCCAATAATCTATTCAAAATTATCATAATAATATGCTTTGGATGGAAGCCGTGTAAAGAAAATTGAAGAATTTATTTTCTTAGATTCAAAGGTTTTAACCTTTCCAAAGAAATGCATACGTTAGTTAGCCCTTTTAAGTCTAGTGCCAAAATGGGCATGCCGTGTAAGTTTATAGTCGATAGTGATGCCTAGAGCTATTTGTGCTCACCACCTCAGCATAAATTATTGCAGGTTAAAAATCAAAGACGATTTCTATGGTCTTTTTTGCATTTAAGGAAAGGTAGTTGGGTTGGTTTTTTTACCTACTAAATCTATTGCCTTCATTTTAAAATATTTCCTTGTCGCTTCTCATGAGGCCTTAGATAGTTAAGTCGTCTGCAAATCAACCGATCAACTGGGTGTTAGCACTTGAACATATGAAATCATTTGTTATAGTGTGTGTGTGTGTGGGTGGGTGCGGATGGATATGTGTGTGTGTGTGTGTGTGAGAGAGAGAGAGAGAGAGAGAGAGAGAGAGTTGGAGAGAGAGAGAGAGAGAGAGAGAGAGAGAGAGAGAGAGAGAGAGAGAGAGAGAGAGAGAGAGA
>JARDUL010042179.1:0-12490 GCA_030265205.1 Dirona pellucida | reverse complement strand
GAAAAACAAAAAAATGTATAAAATCAGACAAGCAAAAAGTCTGAAATCAGACTAAGTCTGAAAGATTTACACCCCTGCACTGAACACAATGCCCAAAGCCAGACTTGAACCCATGCCATTTGCGTCCATTAGATGCTATGTCTTAACATCTCAGCCATCTGCTATCACCAGTCAAAAAAAATAAAAAAAATTGAAGTCCTTAAGAGCAGGTGTTTATCCCGGTTTCTCTGGCGTGAAGCGGACAGCGACATTCGCCCTTCTGGATAGGAAGCCGGCCTACTGCAGATCACTTCGCTGGGATCCATTTATTTCTATACCTGGGTCAAGTGAGGCAATCGATTTCTTGACCAAGAAAAACGACGATGTGACTACTGGGATAGGATTTGAACCCATGACCTTTGCCGCAAGAGTCTGCTGTCCAAACCACTCGCCTCATTTGGCACCAGTATCAGATCCATTTCTCTAATAAGCTGGGATCAAAATATTTATAGAATAGCATGTATCCACGTACAATTACAGGCTCACAGACTTTACATCATTAATTTATCCCCCAGCAGGCCATGGCATTCAATATCTTTCTTAACACAGTAGAGTGGATCAGCCTGTCAGGCTTATCTTATCATAATTGCATACTGACAACACCTCTGTAGCTGGGTACTCATTCACACCCAGTCGAGTTAGGAAAAAAATGTGTAGTCTTTCCCAAGGACTCAACATCGGTAACTCCAACCAGAATGCAAACTCAATACCTCTCCATCTCGATTCCACTAGTCTAACCAGCCTGCCATCGGCGTTGACTATCGTTTACAATTTTTACAGGAAAACAATATTTCTTTGACATGTCACATAGTCTAATGAAGATTACAATTATATGAAAAACAAACACAAACACACACGACAAAAATGAGATCTCTTCATCATAATATTTATTGATAACAATAAGTGTGGGGATAATAATAATGAATGGAAAAAAAGAAAAGAAAAAGGTAAGTCAATAACAGGATATTTCAATATAATGCAATGTTAAGGGCCGAAGGGAAGGTAGATAAAGAAAAAAAAGAAAAAGAAGAGAGGGAAATGTTTAAGGCATTCTGGGAACGATTTAATTGGGTAACAAGAATCAATAACAATTCTATTATTATCATTATTATTAATATTATTATTGTCATAATGTCAGGGTGGTTCTCATTCGTCATAAGCAATAAAGACACAAATTCGTTTTACACACACACATCCATATAATTCAACCTGTATTCAAATTGTAACAATTTCAGGGTCGTTTTGTTTCATACATATTAGAAGAAAAAAATGCTTAACATCTATGTATATAATTCAACCTGTATTCAAATTGTAACAATTTCAGGGTTGACCTGTTTCATATTATGTATTAGTATTAGGAAAAAAAATATACTTAACATCCATTTAATTCAACCTGTATTCAAATTGTAACAATTTCAGGGTCGTCCTGTTTCATATGTATTATTAGAGAAAAAAAACCCTTAACAAACATCCACATAATTCAAACCTGTATTCAAATTGTAACAATTTCAAGGATGTCCTGTTTCATAAAGCAATTAATTAAAAAAACACACCAATTCTTCTCAATTCACCATAACTTCCATACAACTCTACCTGTACTCAATTGTCACTGTCACCACAATGTCCAGGTCGTTCTGTGAGATATGCAATAAAAATAAAAGCGCAATTCTTTTCACCATAAGAATTAATAATATCCATAAATACAATTCAACCTTTACGCTATTCCATTCATTAAATACAATAGTAACAATGGTGACGTGCTGAAGCTATGTACACTTGAGTGAAAAAGAAATCGAGAGTATGTAAACAGCTTCAATGATAACAGCACAAAACAGTTGTCCTGTCTATCATTAAATAAAGCTCTTTACATCCTCCCCATTTTTACTCAAGGCCACCATTGTCACAATTTCAGGGCCGTTTTCATTCATAAGCAACGCAACCACAATTAATTTAACACACATCCATACAATTCATTTAACACACATCCATACAATTCAACCTGTACTCAGTTATGATAATTACAAGATTGTTGAAGACAAAGATGGTGCATAGACAGTAGCTCTGAACAAATACTGGCCCATAGACTTGTTTATTGAGCAGGCTGTGTCTTTCAATATCCTTCTCAGCTCCCAAAGGGAGAGCATACGGTAGAGTAACCAGTTAGGCCCGTCACGCTAACATACCAACAATATCTTTCTCTGCCAAGTAACTGGGTACTCATTCACACCTGAGCGAGCGAGGAGAAAAAATGTGTAAAAAGCCTTTCCCAAGGACTCAACATTGGTAACTTCAGCAAGGATTCGAACCAGAGATCTCACAGTCGGCACCCTAACCACTCTGCCACCAAAGAATATTTTCCATTTCATTACAGACAAATAAATTTGATCCAATCTTTAATCTAAATAAGCAAAGTAATCTAATGCTGCCATGGTGTCTGACTAGCCACAGTTCAAGAACGAAAGCAAACATATTTCTACAAAGATTCACGGGTGCCAGGGGACGGCACTTAAAAAGACTGAAACTCAATTTGACCAGAGACAAAAAGCCCCAATCTAGAAGGGGTGGGACTAAATCGACCAGTCGGCCGATGGTAACATACGCACGCCGGATGAGCGATGAAAAAGCTGGAAATTAAAAATTGCTACAGTAGAAAAGGCATGAAAACCTGTGACTGGCACCAATGAAGACTGATCATATTATATTATATGCGTTGGTGACTATCCAGTCGGTTGGATTAGAGTTTGAGTATTTAGGCTGAAGACGTATTTTTCATGAGTTTTTGAAGTGAATTTAATTCCAAACACCGATGTCAAAAACAGAGGAAAAACTTCATCCGTGCAGAATAAAAATGAATTTAAAGAGTTAGACAAAAACTTGGCAGATACAATTAAAGCCACATGCATCCATAGTCCTTCCACACCCCGCCCCGGATTCGAACCTGCAACCTCTCGAAACCAAAGACGAGAGACTTGACCACTGGCTCCCATTGCACGTGCAACTATTGCCAACTACATGAGACCATCAATCCAGCAGGTATTTGATATAAAAACATTTCATTGAATGAATTGTAAAGTGGAATGGACAGAATAAGGAAATTCATTCACTAATTCACCGTTCACACACTTGTTAAATGATACAGACCCACACACACCCACTGGTCTGTACAGACACAAAGTCTATGTCCAATACAACAGCTGGAAGAATAAGAATAAGTTCACTCATTAAATATGTATTATATATATTATTATGCTGAGCAACCATTCAATCTCTCTCTCTCTCTTTCTCACACACACACAAACAAGAGCTAGCAGCATTCAAAGCAGTACAAATACTAACACAGAGAAGCGAAAATGTCTCGCCAAGCTATCAAACTTTTAACAGCTAAACCCTTCAATTGGCGTCATGAAAACTTGTCTGACTGACTTGGGACAAGCTCATTTTTTTCTAACCAAGTTTCCCAGTCCCGCTGCATCAATTATTAAGGCATTAGTTTGGAGACGGTTAAAAAAAAAAGTTAAAAAAACACACCAAGGCCATTCCATTCGCTTGTAGTACATGGATTCCACTGCTAGACTGCTACTGTCAATTATTTTTTGTAATTAATAACTATAGCTACTATAACCCTTTAAGTAAAACATAGTACCGTACTTCTTGAATTGTAAGGTCAAGTTGCTGGGGAAAACCTTCATTTTGGAAATGGCAGAGTGGCTGGAATGGTGTTAGTGTTAGTTGTGGTAGACCAAAATGGAAGCAAATGGAAATGACATGAAATGGGATTTGTTGAATTGTAAAGAAATCACTTCCATCAGACAGAATTATTCAATTGTAAAATATAAGAACATGGGGACAAGAAAGTGTGTCATCATCATCATATGGGCTAAAACTAAAACCATTACACGATTGCCTCTAAACAGTCAAAAAAAATAAACAAAATTGGACTTGTTTTTCATCTCCCACCCTTTAGTCACAATTATAGACATTGCAATATTGTAAGCAGCATCGTCCTTGTCCTAAAAAAATTGCATTTGCACCTATCAAGCAGCGGGTGGTGCAATAAGTGCTGAGTGTTCCGTTGCTTTCCTGGGATTAACGTGCTACAGTAAAGCTCTTACCCGCACGGTGGATGATTGAGGATAAGCGCTATATAAATGCCATTCGTTATCATATTAACAAATCATACAATCAACTAATTACTTCCGATAAGATAATAATTTCTTATCTCAACGGGATAATCTTACCAGCAGTCCACAACATTTATTCCCCAAAATAGTCTGACCTGACCCAAACACCACACGGGACGCTAAGCTCTTACAGACTTAAATTACCTTTCACATTACCTCAGGCACACTTTTTCTAATAAAAAAATAAACTATTTACAAGTTTTTATAATATATACAAGTATTATCTTTTTACAGATTGTCAAATTCAATCTATGGAAAAACAGAGGAAAAGTCACAAACCATACCACTTATGCACAGAAAGACACACATACACACATCACATATAGGCACTCAAGACAATCAATCAGAGACGAAGCATATTGACACAATTATTGATGCTACAGTACTGGGACAACAGTCAGCATAGAGACCCAGAAGGGCGCCCTGTAGCTGGAGCCTGTTTATACTATGCACTAGATCAACTGGTCAGACGGGAAAGTCAATCAATTTTCCTTCCCTTCACTTCGTTTATTTGCACCTCGACTTTGAGGCTGTGGGGGTAACGTTTCCCTGAAGAACAAGCATTGAGATCAGAACTTGGCCTAATTAAGTTACCCAAACCACACACACATACATAAGGACTTACAACTGAAGCAATGTCACACTCACAGTCACATCACTTATGAGATACAATCAGCTACCAGGTCCAAGACACTCTAGATGTGCATGTATTCTCGACACGATCAAGCACACAGACCTATCCACATGCACACGATCACATGCATTACTTGTGTGACTGTTGTCATCGTACCACCAGTGGGAAACAGCGGGATGACCGATTCATTCATCAAATGGGGTGACCCTCTCTAACATTAACATACATAAACATAAAACCAAGAATGGCAATTTCACACAAACAATGCAACAGGTCACAATCTACCACTCCCTTCAGTCTACAGTCTGTACGACTTGGGTCCGCTGTTCGATGATGCGCGACGAAGCTGTTTGCTGTTCGATGAGTCTTGCCGCTGTCACTGCGGCATGAACGTCAGATTTCAAGGTGGTTACGTATGTGGGTCTGGTTCGGATCTGATTGGTCCGTCTGTCCAACACCAGCATGTCTTCGGTTGCTCCGACCAACCGACTTAATTCCGCCGCCGAGTAGCCCAGTAGCATTTTGAGATCACAGACAAACTTGTAAACGAACCTTTTCCCGTGGACCTGAGAGCAGAGGAAAATTATGTTAGGGAGTGGAAAATAGTGACATTCAGATTTCATACAAGGCACATAAGACCCTACGTTGTCGGGTGGGTCATTTGACATACCCCTGAAGTCTGAAAATGTCTTACATTTCAATGATCACGCAATTTATAGTCATGATTATTAAGCAATAATGCTAAGTGAAGGTCTTTTCAGTTCATTCAAAAAATGTCAGGCAAGCAATAGCCTTGAAATAGGCATGTCTGGTCATAAAGCCACTAGTCAAAATTTGTCACTGTAAATACAACATGCAGCGCGATATACAAACTTACTATGTTCTTAAACTACCTTCGTAGGGACACCTCTAAACCAATAAAAACAACTAACTTACCTTAGCAATCATATCCCCGTCATAGTAGTATCGAAGGGCCCTCGACAATTTCTCGTAGTTCATGGTGGGCTTGTTCTTCCTCTGTCCCCACATCTGGGCCACAACTTCGGGACTGATGAGTTTAAACTCGCCCTCCTCCCCGACCCAAGTGATGACCTCGCGACACATTTTGTCCGTGAGAAGTTCTAGGAGGAATTGCCATAGCTGGATCTGACCGTTGTTGCCTGGGGATGGTAAGTAACATTATTATTATCTGAACAATCCAAAATGTAGAATAAAGAGACTTCAAGGATATACAGTAAACAATGCATAGATGCTTTGGGTTTCCCATTGATCAATAAAACAGCACACCTGACATCGGGATGAAGAAAATGAAATATACAAAGGGAGAAATGAGTCCAAAAGCCTCATCACTATTCAAATTAAAAAATTATTTCAATTAAAAAAACCAACCTCAAATCAAATATCTATGGTATGTTGGTCATTCAAAATGACTTGCTGACTTGAAATGATATTTAAAAACCTTGATTCCACAAGAAAACAAAAACGTAACCAACAAAATCCTAATTCATATAGAAAAGGGGGGTCTTATGTGCTGAAAAGGTCAGGAATAACAGTTTAGTTTACGTCTAGTTTTGTCATTCCTCATTTTCATAAACAAAACAAAAAACCCAAAAGGGATGATCCTAACCTGAACAGCTTAAACTGGAACAGACAGGAACCTTTAAAAACTAAAAATAGCCAGCATCTCTATTCACAGTCCTTACTACTTTGGAACAGTCTTATTAGACATTAGTCCACATCCAATGACTCAGTGGTGCAGCCCTAAAAACATGGTGTAGTCATACTTTCACTGCATGGATTGACAATTTGTCAAAAGGTCCACAATGTAAACTCACATTAATTGTCATCCCTCAGGAAGCACCCTCTTACCTACAGCAACCAAATCAACAATATCTTACCTGTACGATTTCCTGGAGACATTCTTTCTTCTCCTGTGATGCGAGGAGATCGAGGTCTGTGTTTGTTGACGGCTCGCACTCGGCCTAGAGGGGATAATAAAATCCAAGCATAAGACTCAAACATTTCTTATCACTATGATGATGTGTGTGATAACTGTGAGTGCATGCCCATATATGTATAACTGCCTGCTTGATTCAAAGTTGAATTTTGCCCTACTTGTCAGACCATACATTCCATATCTTAAGTATGAGAGCAACATATAAAAAAATCAGAATTCGCCCCAAGAGTGTATAATTTAGGGTTAAGAAGTAATTAATATGTTTACTGATATTAATTTTGCTTCCACTTTTTTGGGGTTTCAATTGCATACTTATTTTTTGTTTTTTCCACATGAATGTAAACCAACACAAATTTACTTTTTTAAACACCTGCAACTGGAGTCATTCATCAGCATTTAAACGCAGAAAGACACCCCCACCCCCACAAAAAAACAACCCAACAAACATTGTCCAAAATTTCAACCCAGATGTCTTCCAGCCCCACATATATGTGTACAATGCTAAATCATTCCTGCAGCAACCAATACAACCATGTGGCCTAGGTAACCAGTCTACTTACCATCCGTGTCGGATGTGGATACAGTGATGGTGGTGATGGCGTGGGGGGTGGGCTGCTGCATCACGGCTGGGGGAGAAAACAAAAGACAAGAAAAACAGTGTTAAGTTTGTATGCCTGTGCATTGTTGTATAAATATCACATTCAATGAGTTACTTCCTTTAAAATTGACTTGAAGAAGCGGTCCTAATGATAAGATTTCTTTCAGTTGGCAAAGCTCCTTTGTTAATTGATTACACCATGATGATGGAAAAAATATGGCAAATATTTCAAGAAACCATTGCACAAGTTTTTGGAAAAATATGCCCACGCTACTATGTCTACATACAGATCGGGAAAACACAAAAAAAAAAATGTCAAAGGCAAAGTTAAACAACACAAAATTGAAAATTTGACAGAGGAGCAAACTTGTTCTAGAAAAACTATAAATATTTTCCATTCTCTACTTCCATCCTACAATTGTTAAATAATGTAGCCAAGTCAGGCAATCATAACACACAACCCAATGCAGATATCTACAATTTTATTCCTGATTCATACTAAAATCAAATTCCGCTTGAAGTGATCTTCTTAGCAATCAACATTACAATCAAAATACAAGAACCACAGCTTTACTTGACCTGTAACCCCTATTCAAATGCTTACCAACAAATTTGCATTTCCGTAATAACTCTAGATGCGTCCAGAAAATGTCGCCGGGGTCATGAGGGATGTGTTTGACAAACTCTGGGTGTGTCATGGCACAGAGGTGTTCCCCATTAAAGTTGAATGAGTCGATGTTGACATTCTGCAGTTTAAACTCCTTGATTGCCCACTGGATCCAGTGTTTGATGTGGAGCTCACTCCACTGGGACGGGTCTGTAGGAAGAGGGGAGAAAAATGTATTGGTTCTAATAAAGACATTCATCAAGGCATTGAATAAGACGAATAACAAATTCCACAAAATGATGATATGAGTTATGAAACCGACACTCTTATTCCACAAAATGATGATATGAGTTATGAAACCGACACTCTTATTCCACAAAATGATGATATGAGTTATGAAACCGACACTCTTATTCATTAAGTTAAAATCTATGACTATGAGATTTATTTTATACACGTCATTATTATGATCAAATCTTTTATCCTTCAAGGAACGACCCCAAGACTAATTCATACAACACTGATAGTTCACTTAACACTCAGGTGACCCATTCAAGGCAAATGCTAAATAGTCATCTCGTCATTCCTGTCTGCTCAATTAAGGAGGATAAAAAAAGCCCAGAAATAGTGACCTGCTGAAGCCACAGTTGCAAGTTGAAAAATGAATAGCAGACCATATGATGATAAAATACCTCTTCCCATAATTCATTTACATGTGACTTATGTCCACTGCTATGTGTTTTTTACATCTAACAAACGATAAGACATATATATCATTAGTCTAACCAGCCCAGATTATCTCAAATTTTCATTGATGTTCCATTCTAGCACAAACAAAAAAGTTGTAAAAATGTAAACACATAAATGAATAAGATAAAGACATGACGCTACCATCAGATTTGAGGGTAAATATCTTATTACTTACCATAAGGAATCTTCAACCTTTCCTGGTCTCGTCTGAAGTTCTGATCGACAATCCACCGTGTGACATTCTCTGATTCCTCCGGTAGAGGGATGACCACTTTGGCGTTGTTGGATGCTCCTGTGATTGGGGCTGGAGTCTGATCAACCACTAGAAACGACGACATAATAAGAAATTATGAATCAGAATACATTTATAAAAAATAACAACTAAAACAATGAAAGAATGTATTGGATCTAGTAGAATATGTTGCCTAGAGTTCTTACATTAATTTATTTTGTTTTCTTCATACATGTGTCAGTATCATGTTTTAGTGATACATCATTGTTAAGAGTAAAAGTAAAGCGCCCAGAGCTTGTTGACATTGAGCTATAAGTATAAGAAATGTTCATTAATTATCATTATTAAGAACCTGACAAGACTCTTAGAGACAGCATTACATTGGAATGAGAATACATTTAACACAGTAATTACTGAGAAAAAAAGAAGAAAAAAAAAAGAAAAGAACACAGCAATCGCTTTCTTGTTATGTAAGAAATAATTCAATAATGATTAAATAACAAATGACTGGAAATACAAATAGGGTACAAGTGAACCCCCCTTTTATAATTTGTTGATCCCTTACTCTCATCTCTCCCCTCCCTCATCAAGACGATCACACCAACACACCCATCATTCTCTTTCACTTGCCTAGCACAGCAACCCCAACCAACATATCACCATTATAATTTCCAAAAACCACTAAGTCATCACTCACCATATTTTTCCTCCACTTCCTCTTCGGCTGTTTTCAGAATGTCCAGTATGTTAATTTTGGGCTTGACCCCCGGCTGTGATTTGACCTCCAAGTTAATCTGGACCATCCCCTCCCCTTGCACACATTGTTCCACCAGAGACTTGCAACTGTCCAGCTAAAATCAAATAAACAAAGGGTTCACACTCATTCTTTAGTCATATCTTGGTCTTCCTCAATAATATATTATTTGTTTTCAAGAACACTAAATGACAGCAGAAAAGGCCCAATGCGAACTTCACTGGCATGTAAGGGTTGAACTCGCAAACTATGCTTTACTATGTGTGTCTGCTGTTTACACGTGTTTATATTATGTATCTCATAAGGTCATAATGCAGCAGTCTGACCTTCATCACTTTACTGGCATGCAATACAATCATCAAGTTGCACAGTGTGAGGTTTGTGAGGTCATGTTCATATTATTACCAATTATAGCACACATGTTATGTGATTCGATGAGACATGCAACTTCTTTACATGCCTCTTATATATACCAATTCCTGTGGAAGGCCTAAGGCTTTTCAATTATCCCGTGTTAGTGTGATCTCCACTTTATCTATCACTACAATGTTTAAATCCTCCATACAGCATCTCTACCTACAACCCACCTCAATAGAATCCTGCAAATAAAATTGATGGTCTGCCAGTGAGCATTGCAGACGGATCTCCAGCAAACGTTTGAGGGTAGACAAAGGTTCGGCAATGTCCATGTGTTGTATGATCAGGTTCTGGTACTGGGGGGCTGGCTGGGTGGCCCCCTGGAACATTTCCGTCTCATCCTGAACCACAGCCTCGTACTCAGCATCTTGATCCGCAGTCAGCAGCTCTTCCTCATACACGATGCTGAGGGACATGGAAATGAAAACAAAAGTTCAATAGTTTTCACTATATGCTAATATGCAACATTATTTAGGTCACAATATCACTAAGCATCAAAATAAGTAGCTAGGCTCGTTTCGGACCTGACAAAAGTAAAGGCGTCACTAAAATCAATAGCAAATTCCCACAATGCTAATCACCTGGCACAAACAAAGACTCTACTGAATACCCGACACTCAACGCTTAAAATGGGTCTTTCACTTTACTTATCAAGAGCAAACAGCCAAAAATGAGAAACCTGTTTCTGTTCACGGGTAGAAATCAGCAAACAGTCCTAGTATGGTCTTTTCTTAAACATCCACATATTATAATTAGGTGTAATAAGAGAACTCTTTCTTTCTTTGTCAATTTCCTTTCTAACTTTCGGTGTAAGGTTAAGTGGTGACTAACCTTCACCATTGATCTCTATCCAGAGTCTTCCACTTTGCATCCAAATACCTACACCCCCTCTTTGATAATAGAGAACTCACAGAAATAAAATGTAACAAAACATGTCAACCCCCACCATCTTCCTTTCAAATCAAGACTGCTGGTCACAGATGAGACTTTCACTGTCAGACAGGAACAACTCAACTCACCCATCATCAACACAGACTTCCTCATCCGACGTTCTCTGTCGCTTAATTTCTTGCCCAGGCAATTCTGTGACAATCTCTGTAATGACTCCTGCTTCTGATTGGTCGACCACTTCAGACACCACTTCCATCAAAGCAGGGGACGCTGCCCTTTTCATCTTGGCTGAGAAAACACAAGTACATTTATTATATGACAATATTATATGTGAATTTAAGAATTAAGATCAACCAAAAATAGGTGTGATCCTAGTGCTGTTCGCAGCCATCCCTGGCTAATCCTGACATTATCATCACCCGCTCAACTACTCTCATGAGCATGTCAAACTCTTTTATTGCAGAGTTTCTAAGGCTATCAACCAGAAGTGTATTTTGAAAGAAAATAAAAGTTCTGTCTTGATAGTCAGCGATTACTTGAGATTCTTAGGTAGTGGTAAATTGTGATGTATTCTAACTCTGCAACAGTTTGCTATGGAAAAGGATCAAGAATCGCAATTCTTTGAGAACCTCTGCCCACCCCTTGTTGACATACCCGGAATTTAATTTTACATTCAGAATTGGTTGAACTTAGAAATTTAAATGAAAATGGCACGTTTACAACACATTTACAAAGGTCACTCCCTGATAAAAGTTCTGAATTTTAATGCTATTGAAATATTTCTATACATGCAGTGGTTTCTGAGACTAACCCAGACCAAAAAAAAATGGGGCTACACTACTCCTACTTGATAGAGGTCAAATTAAAGGCTGGAAACCCTGTATATTTGTCGTGAGGGGAAATGGATTTCTTGATATAATATATGCTATTGTTATACAAAAAGAAGTACCCCTTTTATAATTCTATATTTCAACTAATAGTAATAGCACTAATAGTAATATAGTGCTGCTTTGCATAGCAATAGCAAGATGACAATTTATTCATAAAAGGGCACAGAGTTCGGAAGGGAAGACATTCGTACATTTATCAAAGTATTTAATATACAATCGCTTCCAGTGCCTTCACATGAAACCATGTGTGACTCTATAATACAAAATAATCTTCGTCTTCATTATTCATAACGAGTCATTACTGCACCAAAGACTGAAATGAAATGAATGTCACTTACAACAACTTTGTCACTGTTAATGTAGTATTGCATGGTTTTATTGACATTCCGAATCTCAGAAAACATGTGACTATTTGTCATAGAAGTAAAAGTAAGCATGGTCTCAGTCCAGACCTGTAAATGAGCAATTTCAAAATTGTCTGAACTTTTCGGCAAACTGAAAAAGTAGTTCAAAGGATCATCCTTTGCTGCCATGCCATAA
>JARDUL010042178.1:6155-21357 GCA_030265205.1 Dirona pellucida | reverse complement strand
TGCTTCCACCGGGGTTTGAACCCGCGACCTCTTGAACCAAAGGCGAGTGACTTAGCCACTGCACCACCTGGCTCCCCTTATGATGAGTAAGCTACCAGCTTTGACTACAGGTTGACAGCAACATGTTATTCTTTTGGGTGCCTACTCTATTTCTTATTGTTTTTCCAAGCAAATCGTGCTTTCTTTTTATTTATTTTTCATCATCGTCATTCATCTTCATTTTGTATTTCAGGCAGTCTAAACAGAATCTGACAGTCCAGTCTAATTGCTCCAAGCCGTCCACGTCCAGGCTCTTTGATGATAAAATTCTAGCTGACCGTAAGAGGGATGCCATGTCTATGATGCACTCTATACCGGAGACAGTCATGGACCTGAAAGATGTGAAACAAGAACCCGAAAGTTACCTGTCAGAGAGGGACATTGGCGGCCTTGCAGACGAGGCTGATCTGTATAATATGTTTTTGAGTCAGATCCCCGGGTTGGACCTAAGAGAGAAGAGTCACTTCATGGATTACAAAGATATTCTCTTCCCGTTTGCCCTGCAAAGTATGTTTTTAAACTCCCCAATGGCACACCATCCCGGGTACCTGCCACACAACTCCACCTTGTTAAAGGAGCTCCACCTGGCACAGATACGACGCATGCACAACCTTGACGGTGTAAACAGGTCACACCCACGCCCTGCCCACGGCAATCAACTCAAAATGCCCATTCTGATAAGTATTGTTCGAAAGCTGGTCCACGAGAAATTTATGGAGATAAAAAAATATCACAGGAAGAATCGTCAGAAAATGATGGATGAAGGTATGGATGAGGAGGAAACATTGTCAAACACTCCCTGTTCTACTTTCATGCCATTCCCTGCTGCCTTACTGTCCTCGTACTCTGAAAATGACTACACTCTGAGAAACGGAAGCAATTTTTCTAACCTGACATCCGAAGATGAGCTTACGCTGAAGCGATTCGGGAAGGTAAACGAGTGCAGCAGGATCGGCGACACCCTGAAGGACATCATTGTGAAGAGAATTGCAGAGAAAGTGAAAATTAAAGATGGCAGCTCTGATGAAAACTCATGTCCCAGTTCTCCTAGTTTTAGTGACAGCAGGCATCTGAGTAAGTCTGGCCTTCCTTTTGGTTATTTTAATTCAATCCCGAGTTTGTCTCCCAAGCCGTACAAAAATGATGTGGCTTCAACAAGCCAGTTTGACGTCGACTACTGTTCACCGCCGAAACGTTTCAAGAAAGACATAGTTAAATCCAAGTGTGTTTCGAAGAAATCTTCTCCAGATATTGGGTCATCGCAATCCAACGTGAAGAAAACACGCCCTAAACGTGGCCAGTACCGTAAGTACAACTCACAGCTTCTCATGGACGCTCTGAGGGCGGTGCAAAGCGGGGAAATGAGCGTCCACCGGGCGGGCAGCTTTTTTGGAGTTCCGCATTCCACCCTGGAGTACAAGGTCAAGGAGCGCCATTTGCTCCGGCAGAGGAAAGTGAAAGAGTCGCATTCCAGTCCATTGTCATCTTCTCCCAAAAGTGATCACCAGTCATTAAGACTGACCATTGATTTGAGTGGCGATTCCAGCCCAATGCCGACAGACGGTCCATCCGCTTCTTCGTCAAAGAAGCCTGACACCCTGTCGACATCCAGCGCCTGTGCGGACGCCAAGAAAGACCAAAACGCCCAACAAGATCAGTTGTCTATATCCTCAACATTTGCCTTGTCATCACCTAGTGCCTCTAGTCAAAAGAATGGGAAGAAAGATATTTCCTCCTCGGCCACCTGGCTCCAGCCTTACTTGTCTGGTGGGCCGTCGTCCACCAATAGCACAGAAACTTTTCACCCTTTGCCCAGCCTTTCCCTGGATAATTCTGCCTCAGAATTGCTTCGTAAACTGCAGCACAAGGTCCAGTCCAGCCAGTCCTTTTCTCCCGATAGCATTTCCCAGCTGCCTTTCTCGAAAGATCCAGCCTTTGACTTAGACAGCAGCAGCACTGCTTTGGCCGGACGATTCCCAGTTTTTAATCAGTCGGCGTAGTGTGATAAACGGTTTACGCCGCTGATTTAGGGGGGGGGGGGGGGGGGCTTGGCCTTTCATCTCGTGCCAAAAAGAAATCTCATTGAGACTTTTTTACTCTCTCAAAAGTTATACATTTTGTGTGCCGGTCATCTTGTGTTTGAAAACATTGTGACATTTTCTTTAAGAGAAAAATTAATTCAACATTGTGTTGATAGATTGTCTTGTTATTATTATGAAATAACTATTTATATCTCTGCCAAACATGTTGATCATCAGTGTTGGGGAAAAAGATGAGAGAATGATGTTTATCACCAAGTTGTTGAGATGTAAATTTAACTTTATAACCATTCCATTTACACATCGATCACGTTATATATTTATTGCACTGATATGAAATTATAAGTACCTACAGCATGTTTTACCAAGGGCATTGTCCAAAATGTTTTACAAAGTTTGAAGTTTAATGCATTTAAGATTAAGGTTTTCGGATGGCCGCCATTAATTTGTTTTATAGATAAAATGAGATTCAACAATACTGTTTGGTAGTCATGTTTGAAAACAGGGGAATAGTGTCAGATTGATTTGACATCAAATGTTTTATGCTTGTATTGAGATACAGTTGTATTGTTATTGTAATGGTGATTTGCTCATTTAACATCAAATGTTCTCCTGCAGAATGATTTGTGTTTTGCGTTTGCGGCTTGTTAATTGAGTGGAAGAATTTAAAAAGCAGGCTCAGAAGCTTTGGCTGACTGAAAAAGAATAAGGAGCTGATGTGAAAGAAAGATTTACCTCCACTTGTTGGAATAAGATCTGTAGCTAGTGTCAAATGTATATGTATATAATTGATAATCGTTCATTGCCTTTTTTGTGGATATTTTTCAACAGAATGTTTTAAATGGTGCTCATTATTAAATTAGCTGGTATACGGTTGTAATGGCACGCAGTGGCTAACGTCTCTAGCTCTCTACATTGCATCTTTTTCTACATTTTTACACTGAATTGAAAATAGACACTGATGATGACTTGTATTACTTTTAAAGTGATAAAACTAACAGAAATGTGGCATGACGTCAAATTAGCATGTGTTTAAACATACTGCATAGACATTTTAAATAATGAAAAATTCAGTCAGCAAGCAAAAGCTTCTGATTAGGCTGAGTGAGCTTGTACCATGAGTACGCATATTGCCCAGCGACTGCCGTAATACGTTTGTGCGTAAGTAAATTGAAATTAAAATCAAAAGAAGCAACGGATCAATTGCATTATTATTCTTTGCCTTAGTCCTTGAAAAGGAGATTTTGGACAAAACAAATCATTTTATTTACCAGACTTTTGCTGGTGAATTGAAAATAACAAATTAAGGACACTTGGTATGTTCTGATTAAAGAGGTCGAATTTGATATTCACTTATATGTACTGTAGTTACATTCTAAAAATAAGTGGCGGATGTATATTGTGACATTTTTCTTGTGAAAAATATTCCAAACTCATTAAAGTGCATCTTGGCCCTTTCGTGAGATAGATCTCATTTCTGTATTACTAAGCTAAAAGCTGCCCAATTTAAGATCTTCAAATTCTGTCTTTAGTCATTGATTTCTGTTTGTGTCCTTTAATCGAAGAGGCTGTATATAATTTTTGATTTGTGGTTAAGGTGTGCTTTTGCAACTGAAACTACAAGCTAATATTGAATATAATATAATTGAATCTTACAAAAATTGTTTTCCAATGGTGTAATTGATTGCTTGTTTTGGTTTTTTTTTAAATTCTTTTAAATAATCCTGTGCAATAGTTTACATTTGCTTTTTTGAATGGCATACTTCTTCGTTTGTGCAATATTTTAGATTTGGAAATAAATGGCTAGTCATTGCTTCTTTATTCAGCCGATTGAATCTAACCCTTATATTATGTGAAATATTTTGACAAATTTTTTTATCGATTTTAAATCTGTACCTATGGAAAAATTTTGTATAGACATTTGATTAATATTTTTGATTTTATAATTTATTTGTGAAACTTTTCTTTCTTCTTCTAATGCGTACATTTGTATCCAAATGGGAATAATGATGTATGTCATCAGTTGCAGTCAGCAAAATAATCTAATAATAGTTTGTATAAAACAACTTTGTCGCCACAAGTTGCTGTTTTTAAATGTGAAGAAATTGTGGAAGGTTGTGTAATGAAATTATTTATTTCAATGTTTTTAAAAAAATGTGTTCCTGTGAGTAACGGTTAGTCTGTCTTTGATTTCAATTTCATTCACAATGTGTCTTTGTCTGCTGGTGCTCGTCAGCTGGTGCATTACGTCATTCGTGACACTCAGTACACTCTGACGGAGTGACGACACAGTTTCTCACTTATGTTGGAATGTTAAGAAACTGACGTCATTTACTTTACACAAGTCAGGTTACTGTCCCACCCTGTAAATATTATAGATTAGGGCCTTTTGAAAATAAGTAGACCTGTCTATCTTTTTATTATTTCTATTTTAGGTATAAAGAATGCGTATTCACGCCTGAGGATATTCTCGGCATCTATACCTCAGGCTGTAATTGACTGGGAGAGGGGCTAATAGTTGTAGAGAATGGAGCACAATTCTTGCATCTCATGATTATTCCAAAGTATTACCTATAGTATAGGTATACAATTTTATTTTTATTTATTTATTTACAGACAAAAGTTATTGAAACACGCCATATTGACATTTATGAAATGAGGAATGTTATGAGATTAGAGATGAGAGTCTTTGTAGACAATGGAGACGGACCAGATAAATGTTTCTGTCCTCAGCGAGTCAATTGTTTAACTCGTCTTTTTGGCTCATGATATGATGCCCTTTTGCACTGTTTTGTGGCTGTCTGTGAGAAAGATGTTTTGCACCAAAAATGACCTGGTGATGGCGGCCAAGCAAATAGATGAGGCCCGTTCCAGACTTTGTTGTGCCTGTTATTTTACATATCTGCCTTGGGACTGGATCGTTTCAATTTTCAGTCATTTACAAATTTAATTGATTTGACTCTGAATCGTAAATCTCTTGCTCTTTTGAGAGAAATTTTGTTTTTTAACTTTTGATGATGAATCTTTTCTATGGTCGATTTAAATTTTTAGGTTATTTTTACAGTATTGTTATTATATAATGTTATGATATCTTTGTTGGGAATTTTTGCAATGTTTTTTTGTTGTTTTTGTTTTCATTTTTTTTTTTCTGATCTAAAGCTTTTCTAGTGCTTTCTACTGTTGTTCTTTGCTTTTGATTCAACTTTTGTATGACATTCCATTTTAGCCAAAGGATTGCATTTCATTGCCATAGATCTCCTGTTGGAAGTCGTAAGGCAGAAGCTTTAGATCAGACTTTGATTGATGTCAAACTTTGTACATCACACCATGTCGGCAGTGAAAAATAATTGAATTGCTTATTATTGAAATTCATGGTTAAAATCTGTTTGTTAAAATTTTCACACACTGGTTTCACACCAGTTCTATTTCTAGACATGCAGCTAGTGACAAAAGCAAATAGCAAAGTCAATTAATAGGAAAATAACCTCACGCTGTCTTGCCTTATTTAGAAGTTATCCCCACCGCTTGCATATTTATGAAACATTGTTTGCTGGGCGTCACTTTCTTTATGAACTATGAAGGGTGCCGCTATTGCTGCAGTTCACACGATTGCTTTGAGATTCATATGTCCAGGCTTCAAGTTACTGGCTTGCAATGTTTTTTTTAGACCTTTCAGAATTTTCCACGGCTCTGTCTTATGCTAGCCACTGCCTTTGATATAACCTTACAGTGTTGAGAAGTGTTTTAGATTAAAACCTTAAAAATGAACTCAATGATCCAATTTGCCATTTGTATGATGACAATATAAATTCTTTTTTTTTTTTCTTTCTTGTTGAGTGAATGAGTTTTACGGTATTTTATTATTATTCAGATGCTCAGTTTGATACCACATTCCATATTTTTATAATATTATTAGTCCACTATTTGATGCATATTGTTTTCCTTGTCATTGTCATGTTTTCAGATCTACGTATATTTGAAGTTGTAAAAGTTTTCTCAAGCATTTTTTTGTTATATTTTTTTCCCCCTCGGATTTGGCTTATTTGTAAACGTCCATCGTGGTTATTTTTTATCTTACATATTTTGTTGTTTTCTTTTCTGTAGTCCTTGATATCTGCATGAGATTTTATTTTCGTCACAGTATCCTCTTGCCTAGGCATATTTGTTTTATTGTTTGTAATTGTGTTGTTTGTATCAATGAAAAGAGAAAGGAATATTTTGGATTTTGGAGTGGGTTTTAAAAATAATTTTTTTCAAATCAACTTTTGCTTCTATTTCTTTTTTTCTATTTTTTGGAGTGGAGATTTCAAATTTGTTTGAAATTCAATTTTTGTTCTGTGTAAATAGCAATTGGTTAGATGTGAATCTCACTAGTCTGAAACTAACTTTGTCAGTGAGCCAAAATTGTCCACTACTAGTTCGTCCTTTTCAAACAAGATTTCGTACTTAGAGCCAGAAATAATGTTTTTTCATCGCTTTTAAAATATTGTTGTTCAGTCTTGTAATTGTTATTTTTGCCCCTTTATTTTTAAAAAGGAAATTTATATCATATTTATTATATTAGACCTGCCTTTTGTATTTTTCCATGGTACGTAATAATATATATGTAGATATTTTTTATACAAAAAAAGAATTTTGTGAAACTGAAATTTCAGAATATTAAAATTAAAAAGGTGACACCCCTGTGGCCATATTCATAGACTGGGTGTTAATTTAAAGGATAAGTGGAACACTCCCACCATCGTGTCATATACTGATACGTCATTGAATATCAATATACGATAACATAAGGAATCAGAATATAGGAGCTGGTGTCTACTGTGTGTTTGCCTTTCTGTCAGTTTATTTTTGGATTCAGAACATTCCATTTCATTTTATTGATTGATTTTTTAAATCGAAAAAAAAAAAAAAAAGAAATAACAAAACAAAATCAAATGAATTGCTTGGTTTTGTTTTATTTGTATGAAAATTTAAGCTCAATAGCTGACATCATATAAATAGAAAAATATTTTCATCCTGGAGGAGAAGTGTCTCACAAGGATTATGGTGACTATTAGTATTACTCTACTGTTTTCACATAAAGATATTCTATTTTGCCAAACTTTTAGTGAAAGTTTTGCTGTAAAAATTTGACATGTCTAGTGGGTTAAAGTTTTGTTAACCCTCAGTAGATTTTTATATTGTGAAGTACAAAGATGAACTTGCATTCATAGTGTCTATGAAAATGTCAAACCGTGTATTGGACCAAAAGCACTTGTAAATTATACAGTGTGCTAGATATAACATTGAAAGGTTTCCAATACGTCCCAGGGCTGAGGCGTGTAACCCTCAAACTGATAACCAAACCGTGAAGGTTGACCATAAACTTGTAAAATTTTGATTCAACGACATACACTGTTTGGTATTTACTGGTGCTGGAAAGAGACCCGATTGTTAAAATATATTTTATAAGAGAAGAAGAAGAACATAACATATAATTTATAATAATATATCTTGGTAAAAAGTGGGAAATATTTATTACGACAACTGTCAACTTTTATTTACTTGTAAAATGTGCCATTTATAAATTATGCCATTGTGCTATGTAATATTTTATGGACTAGTGGAGAGAAGAGCTAGGTGCATGTTTTCTAGAATTTTCCAGATTTTGGTTTTGACTGGTCATTATTATTATAAGAGTTTGAGCAGAGCAAGGTGGTGTTGTATGACACAAATTTATTGGGAAGGTGGCTTTGAATGGATTTGTAGTTCTGGCCAGGTTATCGTGTCTGCCTATTCTGTAGGGGGCGAGATTGCCGAGTGGATAAGGCATTGTACTGCAACATGTGTGACCCGGGTTCAAGCTCTGCTTCAGGCATTTCGTTTTTTTCCTTGTGCAAGATAATTATATAACCCCTGATTCGATCACTTGGACAACAGGTTGACATCAGGCTAACGCTTGCTGGATAATCTTTATTCCTTCTTAGGAATGCCCAGGCAACAGCTAGGGGAAGGGCTGAATATATTTGATACTGTATTCAGGTAATTGGTGTGTTGTTGTTCATGGACTTGTAATTAATTGCTGCTCTTGCCTTGCCTTTGATCAAGATGGCTTGCTCTTTATCGCTGTGAGCGGTGAATATATATGATATGAAATATGATGCTCTTTTTTTTTAGAGATTTGAGGCAGGGGCGGGAAAAAGTGTGTGGGGAGGGGAGATGTTGAGTGCATTGTTAAACAGTGCGTGCCCGTCAACTACACTTATGAGTTGTGTAGCAACTCACCTTGTCTAACCCAGAAATTGTACGTTTGACAGAAGCATGCTTATGGAAATATATATTTATAAGGGATGTTTTTGATTACCAATTCATCAGACTCTGTTTAGATTTTGAGTTTGTACTGAAGAGATTACGGTCAAATTGTTCAATAGTGTATGACAATCCTAACACTTGCACTTAAACTGTTAGGTAAGTCGGAAATGCACAGGAAACTATGCGTTAGGAAATGGATTTGAAATATTGAAGTCTGTTATAATTGTATTGTATGCCTTCATGTGTTTTCTTAGCTTTGAATGGTTTTGACTTTTAACAAACAAACCCCTAACACCAGCTAATTTGCAAGTTATTCAAATATAGAATATAATAATTGCTTTTGGAAGATGCGAATGGAAATGCCCTCACTCAATGTTTCATATTGAATTTTTACTTTGGAGCCTTGTGTATTTTTGGCACGTTTGTTTATCATAATTCTGCGGCAAGGTATGCTTGTTCAAAGCCTGTTTGGCGCTTGGCACGCAGGTGGAGATGGCATTTGCATGCATGTGGGAGGAGGGCGGTAAAAATGGCACGACCTATGCATTCAACTGGAAGTAATAGATGGATCTTGTTGATAATAAATAAGTTTGTGCAATAAGTGTCCTTAGACTCAACGAAGACATTTTTATTTTCAAAATATGAGATTAAATAGTTACAGACTAAGATAACGATGTCATTTGATTAGTTTTAAAATGTCGTACGAGGAGTTACTACACTTATGAAAAACGTCTGTCCGTTTTATTGGTTTTTTTGTGGTTTTGTTTTATTTGTGAAGCAGTTTCTTCTTTCATGAATAGCCTAGTTATTTATCATTACTGTATTGTTACTGTTACTACTGGGCAGTTTTTCACTGCTGTCTTGCTATTTATATATACAACAGTTCTGCTTGAATGTAAGCTCTCTTTATTCATAGTTTTTGTTGTACTGATTTCTTTTGTGCAATTTTATTTCTTGTGATCATTAAAGTGAGTTAAAACTATTTTGTGTCTTTATTTTGAATGTATTGTTGTCCTCTCTTACTTGCTGTAGGATAAGAAGTTTAAAAGAAAATGGTTTTGTCATAGAGAGCTATATTTAACTTATTGTTATGCAACCATCTGATTGGATAAAAATAGAGCTATATTTAACTTATTGTGATGCAATCATCTGATTGGATAAAAAATTTACAAGCCGCAAACACAAAAGAAGGAATAGGGAGTGCACAGTGAAAGGCAGTTGAAAACTGGTAGAAATATTACAGGAGACGAGAGGAAAATGATTGATTGTTGACATCTGGAATGAAACCCATGGCTAATAATGGCGGCACCCGTTAGCTGTCAGGACTCTCAACCTTTGAGTTACTCTGCCGCCATTTCTATATTTCTATGATAACAATAATAGGAAATCTAGCAACTCAATATTTTGTACAGACAGCAATGCTAGTAATTGCTCTTTTCGACGTTGAGTGGTTTCCATCAGAGTGGCACTGCTGCTTTGGTCATAATTGTGAAGGTACTATTTATATTCCACTTGGCTAAGCTGCCTTTGTCACATGATTAAAATAAAATGAATATGGAGTTGGCACTGATAGTAAGCAAAATAATAGCAGGAAGATGTTACAGAGCCAGTGAGAGACAGTACATAAGAAAGAAAAAAAAGACTGGAAAGTTTGGACCCATGCCTAACACAGCCTTGCCGACGACAGCAGACCGACTTGTTATGCCACCACTCCACATAATTAAATAGGGAGTGGACATTGGCATCTGATGATTAACACAATAATGGGAGTAAAATGTTGCAGTGCCAGAAAGAGATGGCAACGGCACCCACTATAGCACCCACAATAGCAGACTGACGCATGTCTCTGGCAATCCAATATTTTCCTACTATTATTTCTGTGTCACATGGATTTTTCAAACCCATGATTATAAAAACGATACCACTGCACAAAGTATGTCATTTAAAAAATCCAAAGAAAAAATCCAATTAAAGTTTTGAAAATCCAAAAACATTTATTTTCAGCTTAATATCTTATTGATATATCTTATAGGAATATGATTTATGTAAATGAAAAGAAAAAAAAATGTTATAAAAATAAAGGAATGCAGATAATTGTAGCAATATCATTTGTATTCAAAATTATAAGTAACAAAATTATGAGATGAGCGTGGTAAAGGGGGTTAGTCACTTGAAGAGAAAAAGAATTGTGCTGAGAAATAAATGATGAATGCGATTAACGTAAACACCAACAAAGCCGTTGTAATAACTTACTTAGGTAATTAATCTCTTGGTACATTGAGACACACCAGGCATCCATTTGAGATCTCCATCGCGGCCCGAAGACAACCTGTGAGATGATTGTCTCACATGTCGGGCGCCTGCTGCTGTTATCTATTGTCTCTCTCTTCTCCCATAAGCTGTTTTTGGTAGCTTGTTCATGTCTATCGTTATGATATGACTGTTCCTTCGGTATGATTTTATCAGTGTGGCCATTGTAGTGTGAACTGTGTTTTAAGTTAATTCATACAACAAATTTCACAGCACGTTCAAAATCTCAATGTGTGGCAACCCCCTTGCACACATTGTTTGTTTATCTGTTCCCTGTAGAACCGTAATTAAACAGTGTAGGGACCAACTGTGGGTCTGGCCGAGGACAGTGTACAAGGCAGAAGGCATTGATGGGCAAACCCAAATACAAATGTATCCAGGTAAAGTGCAAATCTGTGCCCCACTAGTATACATGGCCTGACACAGAGCTGGAAAATCTATGGATCAAGATTTCTAAGGCAAGCAGGGGATCAGCCCACTGCCTTACACATATTAAAAATTAAAATAAACATGCGGGAACAAAACCTCTCAGTATATAGACTATATATTATAACAACACAGCTCTGAAAATTGGAATGTTTTGAGTTTCACATTCATAGCTAGTTACAAGTGGTCTGCCAGTCAACAACAGTTCCAGCAATTCTCAAAATGTTATATATGTATAGTTATAGCATATATATATTGTTATTGATAAACAAATTTTTCAACACTTCAAAGGAATTATTATTACATTGGGATATATTGATAATAAATGAGCCTTGTTCCAGAGTTGGAAACGTTTAAAATTAAACATAACAGTAACAGATATTGCGAAAACACACCTCGTCTTATAAGTTACATGAAAAAGGCATGTCTACCAATTATTGCAAATTTGTTCCTCACTCTCGAATGAAAAACTCTAAACTAAACAACAGAATGAATTGAGCTTTAGTTTCATGTATATAATATAGCTATATCAGACACACACCCGTATCTGATTGCTTTTATTTCTCGAGGAAAACATGCTACTGTAAAGCGCTAAGAGCACGGTGATGATCATGAATTCGCCACTAAAAACCAACGATTTTGGATGAGGTAAATCATCATTCATGTCCCTTTAGGTGGTTTCAGATTTCATCAGGGGTGTAAATCTTTCAGATTTTGTCTGATTTCAGACTTCTTGCTTTGTCGGATTTTAGACTTTTTGCTTTTTCAGTGGCAAGCTATGATTTCAGACTCACTAGTCTATCTTTGGTCTTGCTGATGTTTCGTTTGCCACTTACACCCCTGTTTCATAACAACTGAAAGAAAACATGTTTTCCACACACTAGGAACCAGCATACTCGTTTGTCGTGTCTACCATTTATTATAGCTCACAGATTTTGAGATAGAAGATGAATTTGAAATCAACATCTTTAAATTAACTAATGAATGAAATTTATTTACAATAATTGATCCCCACACCACATTATAATAAAGGATAAAATAAATAAATAAACGCTAACGCAAAGTTGAAAACATTTGCTTAAAATTGCACATCATATATGCATACTAACGCATGAATGAAATCCACTTTAACATGTCAAATTTACATCTTTATTTGTTTATCTGTGTGTTATACTTTAAGGATTATCATTTGTTGAATTAGTATAAGGATTTAGTTGCCATAATCTTATCTAGGCGACAACTGTTAGTCAAGGCTTGAACTTACAATGAGCCTAGTATCAGTGTTGCACCTATTTGAGTTATTAAGTAAAAGTCCATTTTTTTTGTTAGTGCGACAACATTAAGCTGCCTTTATAGTTAGTTATAAATATTGTGAGTGTATTATCAGAACACGAAGGACGTCACGTCACATAATTCGATGATCGAAGATCCAACAACATAAAAAAATTATCCACCAGCAAATGTCATAGGTTGGTTAAGAGGAGGCAGAGTTTTTTGGGTTTTACAAAAGATATTTCTGTGGTAGTGGAGTTGAAAGAGACATCTTGACATTTAATGGTACTGTACATACTTAAATTTTTCTCCCCAGAATCAGGCAGTATTTAGTGATTTCACTGCAATGGGCTTATAGAAATTAACTTGGGTAACTGAAAAAAAAACCTACACTTTATTCAAAAAGATAATTGCTACCCATTGCGGAGCTTTTTATAATCACAGTCATAATCAAGGTTTTCTATGTTCTGAAGTATATATATATTTTTATTAGATAGCATTTAGTTTTAATTGTATAATATAAATCATGATTAACTTACTGTTACTTTTTTGTCATTTCAATATTTGTAAATTATGATCAAATGACAACAAAAGTTTACAAAAATGTAGATCAGCAATAAAATTGTCATATAAATCAATCTCAAACTACACCTGCTCTAAAATATATCAAACTTAATCAAATGACTAGTTATACAGGGTGTTTAGATACCTTAGTCACCCCCCTTGCCAACCAAACTCAGAATAGATAAAATGAAACAAATTAAATAAAAGTTTGAACAGTAATCATTTCTAATCTCAAAGACAAAATTTCGTGCATTCATCTCAATATTTAGTATGTCTACTACCAGTTTTTCTGACATCATCCAGGCGCGAGGTAAGATGAAATTGACAAATCAGAATAAAATTTCAAGTCACCCAAAACGCTTTGGAGATCCGTATTTGGACCATCTTTGGAGTTCATGGGGTGTTTTCAGCTCCGTCTGTTAATGATTAAGTCTAAATCGTCACAAGCATTAAATTAACACTGGGTGATGATTCAGACCATTTGTTGCTTCAAAAGCAATCCATGACAAAGCCCTGCCCTGCGCATGAGCGTCATTTCAACATAAGTTATGCTAAAAGCACACAAAGTGGGTTTCACTCGTATGAATGCTGTTAGAAAAGTGAAATTAATGTTTTAAATTTTGGATTTGAGATTAGAAATAATCACGGTTGTAACCTATTTCTTTTGTTTTTTCCTGTCTCTCCTGGGGGGGGGGGGGGTGTCTCAGGTATCGAAACACCCTGTAGACCTGTCTTTGTGGCTTTACTACACCGAGGAGGGAGGTGCTTTGTGCTTGACATACAAATAATTATCAATTCCGAGCCAAAACTCTTTGTTAATTTCAGCTTAATCTCATCACAGCCAACGCTAATAAAAGGTAACAAGGTGAAATGGCAAGATGAATTTACAGGCATTTGTTTGCATTCAAGAAATTTCACTGGTAATGTGAGAAAAGGCCACTTTTAGATCATCAAATGAAATAAACCACCCCAAAAAACCCCAACATATTAAAATGCCATATTATTTTGTTGACATAATATTATGAATAAGGACGTGAATTAAAAATCATAATATCATTAATTTTTCGTAATCACAACACTTCTATCAGATTAATTGAAACTAAAATGTATGTAATCACGAGTCTAATTACTTCCAAAACTGAAGAATAACAAATAGCAGTGTTGCATTAAAATGAATATACCAATTGGGATACAAAATATAAGAACATGGTATTTTGAAAAAAAAGATTACAAACTGGCAACATACGCAATAAGTAGCCAAATTGAGCATTTTTTGGCTCTGTAACGTTAAACCCTGCTTTCACAGATCAACTTTAAACACACCAAGTAACAATGGAATGTTTAAAAAAAATATGTACACAATATAGTTAAATATGGCTTTATTTCCCTCAGAAAATCTTCCTAAGTGGCAAATGCCTTGTTGCGTTGGTGGCCAAGTTGTTAGACTACTCGACTCGAGATCGAGATCGAGAGAGAGAGAGAAAGAGATAGAGAGAGCACTTGATCGTTGCATATTTATTGTTTGTGTCAAATAACGGAAAGTGGTCTTTTTTCATGTTAGCCGACAAGGTAAGTTTAAAAAAAATTGTGTCAGGACATGTCAGGACAAGAGACTTTAATTACAAATCAGGACTGGCCGAGTAGCGATTAAATGGTGAGAGTTGTAATTCATGAATGACTTTTATATATATAGCATTAATTCTGTTTTTCAGAGAAAGTTGCGATTCAGTGTTTACTTTTCAATTTCTACCCTTAGAATGTAATGAGATATTTTGATCAAATGCATTATCAGTATCAGTATTTTATAGGACTTTATCAATAACGATTATACGTTTAAATATCAAAACAGACTTTATTGACAACCTCAATTAGATGTTTTTACAATATTTTATCTTTCAAAGAATGATTCATTTAAAAAAAAAATCTGGAGATGGTTTAAATAAATAGTCTCTCACTTTCATGTGATTGAGTGTTTTCAAAATGTCAAAATCTGACACACAAGGACAAGGTGGAGAAAGATCAAGTCACTGAATATCAATAGGGGATCATCACAGTAATTTAGCACAATAAGCTTGACAGAAAAAAACATTGATCCAACCATAAGGTGACTTGTTCGAAATTTTTAAAAAAAGTATAGAGGTTTTGTGCAGGAAAGAAAAAAACCCCCCAAAAAACAGTAGAGAAATCAAGTCACTGAATATCAATAGGGGATCATCACAGTAATTTAGCACAATAAGCTTGACAGAAAAAAACATTGATCC
>JARDUL010042067.1:0-12490 GCA_030265205.1 Dirona pellucida | reverse complement strand
CTCTCTCTCTCTCTCTCTCTCTCTCTCTCTCTCTCTCTCTCTCTCTCTCTCTCTCTCTCTCTCTCTCCATCTCTCCAATTTTCCTCTCCATCTCTCTTTCCAATTCTCCATCTCACCTATCTATTTTGTGTGTGTCTCTCTTGCGCGACCTGTAGTCTTATATCCAGCACTGTATGACCTGATTGTGTCAATGTGCTTCTTCTAATAACCAAAAAACATCTCGCTCTTTCCGTCTTTTCAGTGTTACATTGCTTAGATCTGGTAATCTGTTATATCATTTAATGATTCGTATTAGTTGGGTTTTTTTGTTTTTGTTTGAAAATAATAATTCTCTCTCTCTCTCTCTCTCTCTCGCTCTCTCTCTCTCTCTCTCTCTCTCTCAATCTCAATCTCACTCTCTTCTCTCTCTCTCTCTCATCCTCTCTCTCTCTCACTCCCTATCAGACACTCATATACACTACACTTACTTTTAATCTCGCACATGCTTCCCCTCCACACACACACCCAACCCACACCCCAAAGAATTGATGCCGTTTGTAAAGTTCATCTATAATTTAAATTAATTAAATTTACTTGTAAAAGTAGGTTTTCCCATGCTTAATGACGTTTTGAATTTTATTTTCACGTTTATGGACATTATTTTTTTTCTATTTTTTTCCCCCTGCATCACTCTGTTACTGTTGCCCCCCACCAAAACCAACACCTACTTATCCATTCATTTAAATCTTCCCTTGGCGTTCAGCTTCTGTCTGTTTCTTCTCCTATTTTTTTAAATAATCGTTATTGTTATTATTATTGTTATTATTATTAATATTATTTCATTTTGTTTTGGGGTTTTTCTTTTCTTCTTTCTTTCTTTCTTTTTTCTTCTTTTTTTCCCATTATTTTTCTGATTTTTTTTTCTTTTCGTGAACCAAGTGTAAGAATTAAGGGCACATTGACATTAAAAATCAAATCCTTTGGCAGGTTCCAAGGGTGAATATTAGAGATAGATAGATTTTATAAGATGGTAATAGGTATAAGCGATGAGTGCGGACAGTTGTTTTGAAAGACATTATTATGTGATTTCATTTTTGAGTTTGTTGATTATATTATTGTCGAGTTGAATCATACTCATACCACTGTGTTATATTGATTTATTACTAATCTCACAATTTGTTAAAACTTTTTTTCTAATGTGTTTGTGTGATTAGTGTGTCTGTTTAAAGTTATCAATTGTTTGTTTTGATTTTGTGCCTGTCTTTTTCATTTTCAAAAATATTTTTCATTTTTAGTTTTGAAAATATAATTTTGTGATAATTGATAATTCAATCTCATTTTGTACTTTTTTAAAGGATTAGATCTCGGTAGCTTTGCTGAATTATGTGTTGTATTAAGTATCGGTAGACACACTTCATCTCTATGCAGTCCAAATGACTTGATTGTTAAGTAAGGTCCTGTAAGTTTTAAAGATTTATTTTTAAATTGATTCAACTGGGTCCCAAGAGGTTTGATAAGTTAAATGTGGCTGTGATGTTTGTTAACTCTGGTTGACCAGTCATAGATTATTAAGACTTGGCTAATGAACAACAATAATTAATTTCTGTTTCATACTGCTTGACTTATATTACATGTTTATTGTTTGTGTTTCGGAGGCTGCTAGGGCATTTTGTTGAAAGTATGGAATCAAATTATGCTTTTGAATATTTTTGTGATAGCTATTTGTTTTTGTAGTTTCTTTTTTTTTTAAATCTCCTTCCTCTTTTTCATCATCTTCATTATCTAGTTTAGTCTTTTCCATGAGTATTATATTATATATACCTGTGAGGGGAATTAATTGTTAATTAAAGAACTGTTTGTTTCGGACAATACAAGTACAAGTGAGTGTGGACTAAAGATATTTATTTAAAGAACAAACAAACTGTAGTCAGTATTCCTTTACTTGAAAGTTTTGATTAGTGACTTTAGGTTGTAGTATCAATCACTCAAAACTTAGTTTATGGAGTTGGTAGATTTACTTTTTTTAATATCCTCTAGAGCTTTTTCACTTTATTTTCAGTTTGGCAGCACAAGTTATATTTTCTGCTACCATTTTTTTTTTTTTTTTCAAAATGTATTTATTTGACTTCGGGGTTTGTTTGTTTTGTTTTTTGTTTTGTTTTTTTTACCCTGTTTTTTTTGTTTTTTTTCAAAATGTGTGATGACGATTTGTATATTTTGTTGCATCATAAATAATATGCTTGTAAAATAAGGACTGGGAATATTTTGTTCCCAATCATATTGTATATCTGTGAATATTTACCACACTCCATTTACATTAACTTAGTGATGCATGATACCCCTGCTTTCACACAGTAGAGAAATAATTGTGTGTATGTGTGAGCATTTTTGACAAAAGAATATTATCAATGGACTATTCATTTAATAAATTTCTTTTTTTTTTTAAACCCATCTCGTTTTGTGTCCTTTTTTTTCCTTCATGTTTTTTTGTTTTGCAGTTTGCTTGAATTGAGTATTCTTTTGTGATGTTTTCAATCAAGGATGAAATTGTCTGTATATTAAACACCATCTGCTTTGGTGAATAACATAATGTTTATGTTAGTAATTTACGTGTTTTTTTTTTGAGTGATTGAGTTATATGCTTGGATCTTTTGAAAACCCATTATTTCATCAAAGCATGCGTTTGGACTATCAAGCTTTGTTACTTTAATAGGAGTAGATTTAAAGAATCATCGTGACTTTGTGAGAGATACAAACATCATGATCAGAGTAATGTTATATTATTATTATTATATTATTGACCCGTGTATTCATTGTCCTTTGTGTGTGTTGTCAGTTTTGGTCTAACACGGAAACTGTGTACCTAGATGTTATGGTTAAATCCATCCTCAACATGTTGAATGTGCTGTGAATTAAATTAACACGCTGTCTTAGATGTGTGGTTATTACAAGTGGCTGATTTGTGTAAATGATACGAAAATGGAGATATGATTGGCATAATGTCCTTTGCAACCAATCGATTTGATCTTTGGGCATTTTTGATAGCCTCAACCCAAGTGATTAATTTTAAAGAATGATTTCCTCAGCAGATTAGCATTTTTGCCTTCTTTGTTTTTGGACCGTCTATCGTATTTAGGTGTCAGTTCCTCCTTCATTTGTGTAAATAAAACTTTTTTGAAATAGTACAGATGTAACAGTAATTTACAACACGTGTATGTGACAATGGTGACAAATTTTGCAGCATAGATTTGGATGTGTAGATTCACAGTAGTTGTGTGATGACTATTATTAATAATATATTGTGAAATTTGTTTTCAATATTATATTGTCTGGAGGTCAAGATTATATTTATTCGTCATAGTAAATAATTGAATTGTGAGAGCTTGGAGATTGCTTGATAACTTGTTATTCTTCACTCTGAAGTAAAATCTGTGGACATGTAATATTCTTTTCTGTCAGCAATAGGTATGGAGGTATCTCATGTATATGCATTTTTTAAAAAGTGGGACTTGAGACCCGCTTTCATTTATTTGTCAATGTACATGAATGTCCACCTACTATTGTGCCTGTTTGGGATCATTTATCAGGATGCATCGCTTATTACCCCTCTGGCCCCTACCATTACTTGTTGAGTCCTCGAGATTGACATGTAATTAATGTCACACTTTTTGTACTTCCTACTCATGTTGTCTTATCTTTTGGGGAAACAAATAGTGATTTTGAAGGGCTTAAAAGTGATGTTAGGCTGGTTTCTATTTATATTATAATGATAATAATAATATAATACACAGCATTTATACAGCGCATTACCAATTAACTGTAATACTCAATGCACTTTACAATTACAGTACAGTAATAATATAAGGTATGTAATACTTTGACTAATACTCAGCACATCATAATCACAAGTGTACAATGGACAATATCATGACATACTTAACTGAATGTCCAGGAGAAAATAAATTGTTTTTATTTAATTTAAGGGTATCCAACATGGGTAGTCTTATTTTATAAAACGGGGGTCCAGCATAGTTAAAAGATTTTTCCACGAAAACTTTTATAGTTGGCCTTGTCTAATGACAATCTCAAATTTCTATTTGGTGAAAATCGTATAGATAGAGGCAGTCACAGTGTTTCTTTTTGACAATTATCATTCAAAATTACAAAGACATTTTGTGATTTGTTATTGTTTGTTTCGTTCTTTTAATTTTAATTCACGGGTGCAAGTGATACAGATGGCTCAGGATTTCCAAATTATTTTTAATTGGCAACACTGCAGTAAACCTTACATACTCTATCAACATCAATGATAGGAATGTGTCCCTGTCACGGACGCCTGAACAGGGCTATAACCAAGGGTATCAGGAACAACATATAAACGAGAAATCCACCCACTCAACTTGACAAAAACATGTACAGTATGTGTTGTACGTGTGGATGAGAGAGAGGTCATAACAAATGTTTTTGTGGGGCTCCCAATTGTAAGGTTTGTTGCCAGGTTGTCTTTCTTATCGCTTGTATATGACAACACATTCAACTTCCCCCTTACTTCTCCAGTCCTCATTGACATTTGGATTTACTTCCTTATGCCATTTCATTTGCTCTCTTCAGAGCTTGACTCACAGCTGGCCCCTACATTGCTTTTTGTGGTATAAATGGGACTCAATATACAAACAATAAACAAACAAACATATATATATATATATACATACATACATACATACATACATACATATATATATATATATATATACACAGTTAAAAGACATATTGTAGCAGTGATTAAATTAAATATGTTCAGCTGTCGTGCGATTTTCTCCACCAAACACTGTTGCTCAATATTTTTCCAAAAGGTCCATATCAAAGCAATTGCTTTATCAGCTGTACTGTGATGGAGTGATAGTGATAGCTGAGGGATCATGTTGATGAATCTCTTCTTTTTTCTTGCCCTTGAGCATTGAATCTTAATGAATTGCGTGTAATTTTGTCTCTCGGTAATGACCGACGGCATGCTGTCAGTCTGATGATACCACGGAAAAAAGAAATTGGCAAAACCAGTGGTGTTATATTTTCATCCAAAGATATTTTATAGTTTATAGTTGATGTGTACTGATTCCCGCTGTAGAAATATGTCTGTGTGAGAGGTTGATAAAGTTAGCGAGTTATTAAACATTTACTGCTGCCATATATTGCCTCACCAGATCTGGGGTAGGTTTTTTTTACTTCTAAATTGAAATCATTACCCTCTGATACACAGTTGACTCCTTATAAGTCTATGGCATAAGTCAGGGGTATAGAAAGCATCCACTTACCATACGTTAGTGTTAGACTAAACGGATCAGTTGTAAAGATACAAAAATAATGGATACAGGGCTTGAAAAGTACATCGACTTACCAAATTTGGACCTAAGTGGAGCTAACCGTATGTTATTTGTGTGTGTGTGGTTTTATTTGGTTGTTTTGTTCTCCACTTTAACCTACTTTACATTTACACTTTGGGATTCATAAGCCCCTGACACTCACATTTTTCGTCATAAAACGTCTCCCAAAATAATCATATTTTCGCAAAACTTCATAAATGCCTGAAGAAAATTAGTCCCCACCACTACATGGTATTTCATGGACTCATCCATTGTATATTATGTGCCCTCATATGCACGTATATATAACCTTATTACTTACATAGAAAAAGGTATTAAATAGGTATTAAGAAAGAAAGAAAATGCACATTAATTTTGAAACACAGGGTAGAATGTCTGATAGACGGGGACCCCCCCCCCCCCCAAACTAAGCGTTACTAATTATCATGTTTTTGCGATTGACTCCTTGAAGACAAATCGGATGCTATGAACAAAGCTTTTTTTGAGGGTGTGAGTTTTGTTTCAGTTAGTGTTAGTATGATTGTATAAATAAACATGTAGTATTATATAGTGTTCCAATGTAAAGTAAATAATATTAATGTTATAGTCCATATTGCTGGGTATAATATAAGTATTGGGTCACAGTCACAGACTTTACAGGATATCCGTGAAGGGGGCCAAGGCGTGCACACGGAGAGCATGATACGGAACCCTGCATCAGGATGACAAAGTTGTAAGCTTCCGCGTTCCCAGAGCAAGGGTGCCACTTTTGTGGTAGGTCACCTTCTCAGTGCCACATGGTGTTGATTTGTACTACTCCCCCTAGCAGAGAGAGCACCTGATGAGACCGAAAGGTTCTGTCACTGTCAGAGTGTTCATGGCTATCTTTGTAAGGGATATGTCCAAGGCGACCTCACTCTAGGATCATGGCTAATTTGTGCATTCTGTTGCCCCTAAACCAGAGATGGATATATGAGCTCACGCTTATTTGACCTGCATTGTCACAAGGGGTGTAGACTATGTACAAACTCAAAACAATCCTGACCCCAAGATGTGTGTCACTGTCACTGTGTTGACGTGATACATCCAAACATATCTGGGCTGCCCCAAGGTGCCATATTGAAAGTAGCATAGTAATATTTGAAACTAAAATGCTGAGTGGAGATGAAAAAGAAAAAAGAAAACTTGAATTCAATTAAGTTCTTAAAGTAAAGTAAAAATGGATTTAGAGTCTGCATCCCTGCACAAGTAAAGGCTCACCTAAATAGCATCCTTACCACAATTTCATAAAGTTGATGTATATTTGTCTTATATACTGTAATGAATAACTATATATATATAGAACAATATAGAATATTTATTTGAAGAAATAATTTTGCCATTGAATTGTGTTGTATGCAAAAATCCCATGTGTAATTGCTGTTTCCGATGAAAAGTGTTTCAAGAGTAATGTTTGTAATTTAATGGCTTTGTGTTGTTTGACAAAAATATAAACTTGTATATCATGATTATAATATTTATTTTTATCTTTCTTTGATATGAGGAAGTAACTTATCATTTGCTGGTGATTTGTCACCCTTTGAGTGGAGAATCTTTTATTGACAGCCGATGACTGAGAATCTTTTATTGACAGCCGATGACTGAGTAGTGGTGTGTTCTATGGGTTTTGCCTTTGGATTTCACAATTTGGAAATATAATTGGGATATAATATTCTGAACAAAACACAGAAAATGGTGTAATTTGTAATGACAACAATAATTATGCTGATGATAAAAACAATCTCTTCCACTCCGTTTTATAATTGAGAGAAGAGCACCAAGGCAATGTTTTGTTATTGTTAGACTGGGTAACTATATTATATAGGAATGTGTTGCTTCTGGTGCCATTGATTTGGACACAGTTCCTGGACTGGTCACACACTTATTGACCTAAAATCCCAAAGTACTGTCAGAATGCATCGCTCTTCTAAGCTATCGTGTAGAGTGATGATGGGACTGCTTGTGTTCCGATATGGATCTCGGCAGTATGGGTTCTGGGCTTGCGTACAGGTTTTACTAAGTGGGACTGGACATTATAAAAATGACAGGGCCTAGAGCCCTCTCTTTTCAACCCCCCCCCCCCCCTCCCATTCATCTTCCACTATTACTATTATTAGCATTGGAATAAAATTAATTAATTATTTTCCCCCCGCTGCAGCATGTCCTATTTTCCTACTACTGATAGTCAGGTGAACAGTAAAGTACGGATTTGTGGGCCAAACACAAACAATATGGCGTGGAAAGAAAACAACAATACTACTATGATGATTATAAATTAATAATAATATAAAGATTGATATAATAATAATAGTGATTGTAATTGTAATAATCATCATCATTGTCATTATCATCATCATCATCATCAATGTCAATGACTTTCTAACCCTATCAGTCAGCTAACCTTCCTTCTCACGTACGTCCCACTACCTTCTCATTTCATCTGTTGTTGTGTATGATAAGATAGCATTCTCCATCCCGTAATGAGATGTTTATCAAATGGATGTAGAGATGGTAATAATAATAATATTAATAATACTGTTGTCCTAGTGGTCCCTCCAATCATCATCCTCCACCACCAGTTCTCCACGTCATCCTCATAGGGTCTGAATCGATGTGCTTTGTTTTTAACCTATTAACATCTGTTTGTTAATGTTAAGTAAATTGGTTGTATTTCTCCTTACGAAAAACAACTGTGTACATCATTTATTAATAAAATTAGTAAGTATCTTTTGATTGAAAAAACGATTGCTGTGTTGTAATGTTGTTTTGTTAATTTTATTTTCTGTGTTTAGATCTTTTTTGTGTCCGTTTGTGCCATGATACTGATACAAAAATTGGATGAATGTGTGTGTTGTGGGATAAATGATGAATAGTCAGTGAGTATGTTATAATATGGACCATAAATATGAAGATAAAATTAGGGATAAAATTAGGTTGATCGTCCTGCATCCCCGTACAAGTACAGGCTCACAGACTTTACATCATGTATCCCCCAGCAGGCTGTGTCATTCAATATCCCTTTCAACTCCCAGGGGAGCATATGTACAGTTAGACCAGCCTGATGATAGGGCTTGCATCATGCTAGCAAACTGACATTTATTTTTCTCTGTCTGTAGATGGGTACTCATTCGCTCCTGAGTCGAGTGAGGAAAAATGTGTTAGAAGTCTTTTCCAAGGACTCAACATTGGTAGCTTCAGCCAGGATTTGAACCAAGAACCTTCATGTCCAGTCCCTTATGCACTTACAGGCAAACCCTGACCAGCACATTATGCAAACAGTCCCCTAGGCAACGGAGCAGTGTGGATATCATGGATCTGGAAATTTGAACAAGCAGGTGATCAGCCTACTTTGAATGGCATCATGAACGAAATATCATCTGATATTGTTCCTATCAATAAAAATAAAATAAATTCCTTTTATTCATCCAAAAGAGGAAATTTATCTTTATGGTTTATCCCGAGGGTATATCGGAATAATCCAGGCGTCGGCCTCAGTGCAGCGCCGCAAAGTGGGATCAAGGTCTTGAGAAAAAAATCCAGGGCTTCTACCGGGATTGAAACTTGCAACCTCTTGAACCAAAGGCGAGTGAATTAACCACTGCGCCACCGGCTCCCCATATTAAGGCCAAAACAATACTTATAGTGATCTCTGCATTGTTTCTGTTTAATTTTTCCAGCACAGAAGTATCAATTCAAACAAGAGATTTCAGTTCAAAAGTTAAGTTCGAAACGAAAACAATACACATCTGCCTGTAGTAACTATACAGAAAAATCCAAGGCTGGAAATGCTTGTGTGAACAATGCATATATATTTATTTTGATTGACTTAGCCCAAGGCCTGGAGCATGGATTAAGGTGGGGCATACATTGCTTTTTTTAACAATGCATTGGCGATGTATGTGTAGTGTTTGGGGGGCAAAAAAAAAGCAAATCTAAAGAAGTAGCCAGAGCAAAAAGGATAATTGTAAAAAGTGTAATATAGTAGTAGTACTTGCATTCAACTCTACAGTGCTTTAGTACCATGGAAAACTTTAAATCATGATTTAATTTTTTCCAATCAACTATTACAACTGATGTATTCAACATACAAGATAATAATAATAATATTATATACATATATGCTAAAACAGTGCCAAGCACACTAACACAAGAAAGCTAAAGAGGCTGTACTGTATTTGTGAGAGCAATATGTATCACGGGTCAAGTCGAGAACTCGCTAAAGGTTGTCCACTAAAGGCTTGTTTTCCGTACAGAGATGTTGCACCATTAAATTGTGCAGTGCCTAGTGAGGTGCAGTCTGTTCTTTGCTTTAACTTTAACAATGAAAATGATGATGGTTTTGATGAATAAGTTCACAGACCATTTTGCTTTCATGACTGAAACTGAAATACATGTAGTAGGTTTGGTATATTATCCTCAATACTTTCACACAACAAATCTCCAAGTACAACATTCAGTAGTAAGTATTTATTAAAACTGTAACCAAGCAAACACCATAAAGAGTTGCAAAAGTATAATCACAATCACACACAAAAAAAATTACAGTAGTCTCCGCCTAACAACAGCCCTGTCCACCTAAGACACCTGTCATTACGCAAAATGGGATAATTCTTTTTCCTTCAAAATATACTCGGTTGCGCCTCGCAATATAAAGGATCGGAATTTACCTCCAAAAGATTGTGTTAACTGCACCAGGCTTGAGCAATTCAAACAGATAGCAATGAAACATTCAGACTTCCGCTTGGTCAAGAGAGACCTCGCCCAGTTCTTCGATGACCAATGCTTAGTAATGAGCCACTTTCAAGTGTAAGACACAGATACCCATCTAAAGTATGATCACTCAAAATAACTCTACATAAAAGTAAAAACATGGGGTTTTTTTCTTGCTGACCTGGAACCAAAATCTAAGCCCCAAAAAGTTAATTCAATAGCACCAGTCTAGCATTATCTCCAAACTTGTCTATGGCATACACACTGGCAGCAAGAAAGATCAACACCAGACATAGATTACACATGTCTATTGCAAACATTGTGTGCACAACTCACAAACTTGTACTATAAGCCTATCCTTATCTCTTTCCTTTTCATTGTTTAACATGTTTTACAATAATAATGGATAACATTTCTATCACGCCATTGAACAGGCTCTAAGCACTTTATCTATATTTGACACGTACATACACCATATGCAATTACTCCACAAGAATGAAGCCCCCCCACAAATAAGAGCCTGGTTCCCCTACGACTAAGAGCACAGTTTTCTCATCTTCCAGCCGAGGACAGTGATCTGAGACGGAGACTACAAAGATATCAAGGATGAATAATATCATTCTCACATTTAAATCCATGGTAATTCTCACATCTTAAAATATCATATGTCACAATAAATGCACACAATAATAATGGGATACACGAAATTTATCCATAAATCATGCTGTTGATTTCACTCATCTTTCTGTATTTATTCAATGCTGTTTGAGCAAATTTATTAGGAAGTAATAATCATGCATAATAATTCATAGACTTCACTAAACGCAATGATGTGTAAAATGACTACAGTTAATCATTAATTAAAAACTGTCAATTTTGAAGGGAATGCACTAAATACTGCCATGAAATTGGCCTGATCACTCAGTCTGATGAAAATCACATTTAAGTCTTTATCTAGCAACATCAAATAGATATATATATATATATATGTACAAATATTATCAACGCCTGAAAGTCAACTGCTAGCGCAACGCACAATGGACATAATCACAATGATTATTGATAACATATATATTAAATAAATAATATGAGGTATGAATACATAGTAGTACTACATAAAAATGAAAAACACAATTATGGCACAATCCTGCTTTACATTTACAGATTCGCTACATTCCTCTAAAAAACAAACAAATAATAAACATATCTACACACTTGCAAACATTGGTTTCACTACTTGAAGAGAAATGATTACACAGTAAAAAGTACCAGTCAACAGCTTTCAGTATTTCATTCTTTCATCAGCAGGTCCATACACAATATAAGTTGCAACACACAGAACACACAACTCAATCCCAACACCAACATGCACAAAACATTCCATTCACATTGTTTTTAGAGAAGTAGAAAGCTATGACTATGATTGGGTGAAAGAATAAAATTCCATCTGAACGGGCGATTTGTGACCCACCATAATATATTCTACTGACGGCTTCACATGTTCCAAAGAATCATTACCTGTAAACAAAGTATCCAAAGTGCTTTTTAATAAACATGTTTCCAAAACTCTTTTTTATGTGATTGAATGCGAGGAGTATAAATAATATGTATCTGTTAGCGGTTGTACTGTAAATCTTCATGGGCACCCTAGACAACACCATAACATCACATCACCTGGAAACACTTAGAAGCATTGCACAAAACAGGAATGAATGGTTTGTTTTTACCAAAGAGATCAAGAAAACAGCTTAAGCTGCGAAATATGATGAATTTTCTAGCGGCAGGTTTTAAGTAAAATAAGTCAGTCTTTTTTTAACGCGTTACAAAATAACCACACAGTCTTCATTTCTTCATAGTCTTCAACAAAATAACTACATATCATTGCCGACTAGTAAATTGTCGTGTCAAATTATATTTATGAATTTCGAAATAGCATTAGCGAAAGTTCAAGCGGATTTTTATTTCTTCCTCCCAAAATTTATAATTATTATCACATTATAAATATGAGCATCACATTCATTGCAGTAAAGACATTAGAAGAGAAAAGTGTTATATGAATCAAGCCTCCTCTACTTGATCAGAAATGGAAGCAACATAAACAATAGCTATGAATCATAGGTACAGAAACTCATTCAAGTAAATTACTACAGGCGAGGAAAAATGTTTTTGGTTTCAACTCCTACAAAATCAATCAAATTTTGAAGCTACATTTTTGATCATGCCATCAGTTTATACATTGACACAAATGAGAGGTAGTCACTTGAGAACATCTGGTACTATATATTTGTTTGTTTGTTTATCGAGTCCCCTTTATACCGCAATAATCAGCGTAGGGGCCAGCCATATGTCAAGCTCTGAAGGGTGCACATGACAAATGGAAGTAAATCCAAATGCCAATGAGG